>PVKP010003582.1:25439-106902 GCA_004027715.1 Plecturocebus donacophilus | reverse complement strand
GCCCCTGAGAAGCCTCTCCTTCCATGCTCTCCAGCACAGGGCTCATGCCCCTTGGCCGTGCTGAATCATGAGGTGGTCTTACTTGGGAGGACAGGACACCAATACACAGAGGGGCTTGGTTCTGTATGTGGGTGCAGGATTCTGCTACACAGCCTGGTTCACTGGGACCTGGAACCACGCATAGGCCTTGCAGAGAAGGCAATCCCAGCCAGACCCACCACAGAGGAAGCCAGACAGGAAAATGGGGTGGAATGCCCACTGTGTCAGCCCAGCCCAGGTCAACCACAGACGTCTCTTCAGGGTCTACTGGAAACTGCCCATGATATAAATGTGCTTTCTTATCATACTTGCGGTCAGCTGTTAAGGCACCTAAAGTCTCTCATTGTAAGGTGGGCTAGAGATGAGAAGCTTCGGGTATCCCATCATGCAGAGATGGTACAGGGTTCAGATCTACTGACAACTGTCTTTACAACTTAATGATTGAAAATTGAGATGATACATGAGGATAAATGAATGATTTAAAGGTGAGATGATAAATAGGTAAGAGTTTCATAAACTGCAGGGCACGCTACAAATGCTGGCGCCTCTATTATAAAATGCCTTTAACTTTTAACTCAATGAAAGAGATTAGTGTGACTTAGAACCTGGTGCTTTCCTAACATGTCAACCTCTAAACTCAAAACGCTGTCATTTTAGATCGTTCTGCCCTGAAACTGGATTGAAATGAATAGGAAATCAAGTCTGAAGGGGAAGAGTACAGGAGGAGAGAAGACCACGCCAAGGGACCTCCGTGCTTCTCCGAGACACGGAAATGGGAAGTGATTAACCTTTGGAGTCTGCGGGGTGATGTGGTATTCGGTCACGCTGCTGTGGCTGAAAGGTTAATGAGTTTGCCGCCTGTGGAAGAGCCAGGCCGGTGAGGGAGATGCTGTCTGCTGAGGGATTGGGAAGGAGGGGGGCTTGGCAGTGGGGGGCACCTGGAGTCCCCCCAGCCTCATCCCCTAAGTCACCCACAGGGTCCCCCAAGGCCCCCGCTGGGTGTCCTGCCAGAAGTGCCTGCTGGGCCTGGGCTGGCCTCCTCCCCTCCTGCTGGCGGCTGCGGGTGCCGGGTGCTGGGTGCCAGGTGCCGGGTGCCTCGCGGCTGCTGCCTTGCCCTGTTGCTGCCTTTGTCCACAGATGCAGAGACTCTGAGACGAAGCAGCTCATGTGCTGGGCATGAGGCGTACGCTCAGGCCAACGCCTCGGTGACACTGACCCGGAGCTGCACAGGGCCCAGACCGCGGAGGGGATGGCATTGGTCAGAGTCTGCTCTCCTGGGAATCGCCAGTGCCCTGGTTTTCAGCTTTCTGTTAAACAGAGTCCTTGGGTCTTTTCCTCAGCAAGAGCTGGAAAAAAGGACACTCCATTTCTCCTCTGGTCCTTCAGCCACTGTGATCTTCCACCCTGGCGGAACGACAGACTCGCCAGGGGCTTAAAGAAATACTCACGTCGGCCCCACCCCAGGCCCACGGAACCAGGGTCTTCGGTAAGGCCCTGACATCAGCATTCTTCAGAATTCTCAGCAGATTCTCAGGTGCGGCTGGGGAAAGCTGGCGGCCCTCACCATGCTCAGCCCCTCAGTGCCCGGGCTCAGGTGCAGCCTGCAGGTCCCAGAGGGCCCACTCCAGCCACGGTCACTTCCTCATGCTGCCTTATCAGCCCTGATCGGTCCCTCCCAGCCCATGATCTGGCCTCCTCTCCGCTGGGGAAAGAGCTCCCACCACAGCTCCAGACCCAGTGCCACCCCAGCCCCACCTGCCGTCCCTCCTGTGCTGTGGTCCTGGGGCCTCAGCAGACATTGCTCAAGGTCCAGACACAGCAGAGACCCGCTCTTCTCCTTAGCTCTTCCCTGGGCCTCGCCCTCCTGGCCCTGGGTCTCCACCTTAACTTGGAAGTCTGTACCTTTCCCTCACTCAGGTAGTGTGGACTGCCCGGCTCCCACGTGTCCTCAGCAGCGCTGGCTGGAGAAACACAAAGACTGTCAAGCGTGGGCCCTGCCCTGCTCCCTGTGGCCCATCGGTGCCCAGCGTTCCTTCACATCTCGCTGCCCACATGTGCTTCCCCAGGACACCCGACTGTCCGTACAGCTCTGTTCTTCCTAAAATCCCAGAAGCCTCCTCCACTGTCTTCCTTCCAAATCTCTGGAGTGTCTGGGGGCTGGGCCATGCCAGGGGCTGCTGGGGGCTGCACTAGCTCTGGCCACGTGGGCCTTCTGCAGGGAAACGTTCAGGTGTCGAGGAGTTTCACGCCAGGCCCTAGCATAGCCCTGGGGATCAGAGTGGCATTTTCAGCAAGCTCTAGCTGCGCAGCGCTCCCAGGCTCTGCATTTTTGCCACCATCTTCCTGCAAAGACTTCGTACCTGTCCAAGAGGATTAGAGCCGCTGTTGGGGCACTTCCTGTCCAGCTTCCTTGCAGTCCCAGAACTGTCTGCAGGTCCACTTCTTCCCTGGGCTCCACGGCTTTGGTGTGTCACTGCCGTTGACACTGATGAATCAGCCCAAGTCCCAGGACCAAGTCCGTCTGTGATGTGGACTAATCCCAGGTGAGCCCCTCACATGTAACTGAGCAACCTGGGAATCACCGATCCGAGCGCACCATGAGGCTGCCACATCGGCTGGGCTTCTTAGCGCCCACAGAGCTCCCTGTAGTTATTTCTGAGAACACTCAGCGCGTCATCCCAGGAGTTCCTTGGACAGGCACTGTTATGGGTTGAATTGTGTCTTCCACCAATCCTTATGTTGAAGTCCTAACCTCCAGGACATCATGATGTGATTTTATTTGAAAGTGGTTGCTGCAGATGTAATTAGTTAAGACGAGGTCACACTGAGGCAGAGGGTGCCTCTTGTCCAATACAACTGCTTTCCTTACTAAAAGGTATATTAGGGTTCTCCAGAGGGACAGAAATAACAGGATAGATGTGCATATGAAAGGGAGCTTATTAAGGAGAACTGACTCACACAATCACAAGGTAAAGTCTCACAACAGGCCATCTGCAAGGTGAGGAGCGAGGGAGCCAGTGGTGGATCAGTCCGAGTCCCAGAACCTCAAAAGTAGAGAAGCCAACAGGGCAGCCTCCAGTCTGTGGCTAAAGGCCCGAGAGCCCCTGGCAAACCACTGCTTAAGTCCAAGAGCCCAAAAGCTGAAGACCTTGGAGTCTGATGTTCAAGGGCAGGAAGTGCCCTGCACGGGAGAAAGAGGAAGGCCGAAGACTCAGCAGCCTTGCTCTTCCATCCTCTCCTGCCTGCTTTATTCTAGCCGCACTCGCAGCTGAGTAGATGGTGCCCACCCAGATTGAGGGTGAGTCTCCCTCTCCCAGTCCACTGACTCAATGGTAATCTCTTTTGGCAACACCCTCACAGACACATGCAGGAACAATACTTTGCATCCTTCCATCCAATCAAGTTGACATTCAATATTAACCATCACAAAAGGGAAAACTGGGGCAGAGACAAGCACATGGGGGAATACCACGTGAAGATGAAGGCAGAGGTCAGGATGCTTCTACAAGGCACCAGATACTAGCGATGGCCAGCAACCCCCAAGCTGGGGGAGAACGTGGAACAGATGCCTCTTTGAAGCATCAGAAGGTGCCAACCCTGCAGACACCTTGCTCTCGGACTTCTAGCTCCAGAACCATGAGACCATCCAACCCTGTGGTTCAAGCCCTCTATGAGTCCGTTCTTACACTGCTATAAAGAACTACCTGAGCCTGGGTAAGTTACAAAGAAAAGAGGTTTAAAGGGCTCACAGTTCCACATGCTGTACAGGAAGCATGGCAGGGAGGCCTCAGGAACCTTGTAATCACGGTGGAAGGCGAAGGGGAAGCAGGCACGTCTCACGTGGTGAGGGGGAGGTGCCACACGCTTTCTTTCAACAGCCAGATCTCGTGAGAACTCACTGTCCCAAGAACAGCGCCAAGGGGGAAACCACTCCCATGATCGAACCACCTCCCGCCGGCCCCGCCTCCAATGCTGGGGATTACAGTTCCACGTGGGATTTGGGCGGGGACACAGATCCAAACCCCATGGAGCCCTCAGTCCGTGGTTCTGTTAGGGCAGCCTGAACAGAGTAAGGCTGTCCCCACGCTGCTCCCTGCCAGTCTCTGCCCAGCCACCCCCTCCACTCCTCCTGCCACACAGTTCTCAGGAGTCCCTTGCTCACCTGGGCACTGGGCTTTGCCCCTGATGCTGAGTGAACAGGCCTGTAACTCCCGCCACGTGGAGACTGAGCTTGACCTAACAGGACTTGATTGGAGCTGCGGGGGCATGTCAGGAGGGAAGCCTGACCCAGACAGCCACTCCCCACACAAATGCTCCTCTCACAGCCAAAGATACCTCCTCCTGGGTGCCCCTGCCCTTCCCGTGTGGAAGGGACCGCCCCTCGCATGGTGACTGTCCACACCCTAGAATCCAGCCCAAGCCTGGGAGAGCCATGAGAGGACAGGGTCTCCCACAGCCTGTCTCGGCCTCCTGATCCGCTTTCCCCACCCAGCGCTGCCTCTCTTCAGGAAGGCTGGGGGCTCTTCCCTGTGAGTGCCAGGGAACTCATGTCTGACACAATGTCCAACTTCATCCTCTCCTGGAGTCTCGACCACTGTGTGTGAACGACACGAGTTTGAAAGGATGCACTGGGTTGAACAGTGTCCCAGAAAAGTTCATGTCAAGGCCCAGCATGGAGGCTCACACCTGTAATCCTAGCACTTTGGGAGGCCGAGGCATGTGGATCACCTGAGGTCAAGAGTTCAAGACCAGCCTGGCCAACATAGCAAAAACCCTTTTCTACTAAAACCACAAAATTTAGCCAGGCATGGTGGTGGGTGACGGTAATCCCAGCTACTCGGGAAGCTGGGGCAGGAGAATCACTTGAACCCAGGGGGCAGATCTTGCAGTGAGCTGAGATCACACCATAGCACTCCAGCCTGGGCAAAGGAGAGAGACTCCTTCAAAAAAACCCAAAAGTTCACATCTACCTAGATCTCATGAATGCAACCTTATTCAGGAACAGGGATTTTGCAGATGTCATCAAGGTAAGATGAGGTCAAACTCATGCATTCATGGTTAGAGTGGGCCCAAAATCCAATGTGACTGGTGTCCTTGTAAGAAGAAGACACTTTGGACACAGAGACCCAAACACATGGGGAAGGCCATGTGACAACAAGGACAGGTATGGCATTTGCAAGCCAAGGAACACCAAGGACTGCCAGAGCCGCTGGCAAGGCCGGGAAGGGTCTCCTCCCGCCTTCAGAGGGAGTATAGCCTGCTGACTCCTGGAGCTTAGATTCCAGACTCCAGCACTGAGAGACAATGAATCGATGTTGCTCTAAGTCTGACCTGTGGGGCGTTGCTAGGGACGCTCTGAGAAACTCAGGCATGAGTCAGTAAGCCCAGGGCTGGCCCTTTCACAGTTCCCTCCTAAGTGAGTTTCTGTGGGTTAGGATGCTTTCACACGCATACAACCAAGCCAACCCAAGCAGCTTCGGCAACAAAGGATCTATCCTACACCTCGAATTGCTTGATGAAAATAGGTAGGCATGCAGGTAACAGCAATGTTATCCACAAGCGTGTGGCAGTGTGGGGGGCCCAGGCAGTGCAGCAGCACGTGTCAGATGCCAGCAGTGCCTACCTGCATGGGGGAGGGGGAGCTTTAGAGAACCAGACAGAAGACTGTACCTTTCAGCCTAACCACGTGCATTCAGCTCACTTCATGGCTTTCCTGGAACAAAACGGCTCTTCACATTTGCGAATTGGAAGTGGATTTTGTGCTGGAGTCAGCCCCAAAGAGGACATACAAGGTTTAGCCTCCTTTTTGAGACAAAAAGCCTCCCATGGATCCAGTACATTCTACCAAGTTTTCAAAACTCCTTTTTTTTTCTTTCCCAGATGGAGTCCGCCTGTATCACCCAGGCTGCAGTGCAATGGCATGAACTCAGCTCACTGCAACCTCCAACTCCTGGGTTCAAGCGATTCTCCTGCCTCAGCCTCCCAAGTAGCTAAGATTACAGGCATGCACCACCATGCCTCGCTAATTTTTGTATTTTTAGTAGAGGTGGGGTTTCCCCATGTTGGCCAGGCTGCTCTCAAACTCCTGGCCTCAAATGATCCACCTTCCTCGACCTCCCAAAGTGCTGGGATTGCAGGCATGAGCCACTATGCCCAGCCAAGATTTCAAAACTCTTAGAACTGAGTTTTAGCCAGGGCACCTAGCGTGTATATGTGTGTGACTACTTAAAAAGTCTTGGTAGGCTGGGTGTGGTGGTTTACCCCTATAATCCCAGTACTTTAGGAGGCTGAGACAGTGGATCACAAGGTCAGGAGTTCAAGACCAGCCTGGCCAACATAGCAAAACCCCATCTCTACTAAAAATACAAAAATTAGCCAGGTGTGATAGTGAATGCCTGTAATCCCAGCTACTCAGAACTGAGGCAGAGAATTACTTGAACTCGGGAGGCGGAGGTTGCAGTGAGCTGAGATTGCACCACTGCACTCCAGCCTGGGTGACGGAGCGAGACTCCAACTGAAAAAAAAAAAAAAAAAGTCTTGGTAAAATAATCTGCAATCGTGCCTTCAAACCATCATTCTCCAGTTCCCTATAAAATGTATTTCTTCATCATTGTCACCAAGATCTCTGTCCAGGTGGAGAAGCAGCTGGAGTGAGAGCATCTCTCCTCATCAAATTTCACAAATTTCAGGAGTCACATGTCAGCTGTGCTTACCTGGTGTCTCAAAGACATTGGCTATCCCAGGCTGGACACATACTTGGACCTTGCTGCAGTGAGAACCACAATCTCTTGGCTGAATTTCCTCCTCCTGGGGGACAAAGGCTATAGAGTCCTAGATGCCCAAGGGCAATGGGCATGGGCTATATGCTAATTGATACTCACATTTGCAACCTGCGAGCATGCTGTTTGGAGCAGCTGCATGTCTACAGGAAATAATACAGTGATTCATTTTGAAGTTGCAAGCTTCAGTATCTGACATAAATTCTATCAATACGCCTTTGCCACTCAGCTTCTGCCTCTAATATTTAACCATCGTCTATTGTAGTTGCAACAAACTCAATCAATTGAGATGGAAAAATCAGATGTAAAAACAAAAGTGGAAAAACATGTCCTTTGTGGTTAATATTAATCTTGCAATTGATTTTTTTTCTTTTAAGGAAGTCTGCCAAGAGCAGAGGAGACAATTAGGAGAAAAAGTGATTCACTGGATCCACAGCTTCAGAGGTCAGGAGGAGACAGAGCTGGCCTTGGTATTTGGCAGAGAGGAGAGCCAAGAGGTTGGGGCTGCAGCCACACAGAAACGCATCACATGAGACCTGGAGAGGGAGGAGGCAGAGAGCACGGGGCAGTCAGGAGGACGGGCTGTGCGCCATGCAGCACAGGAGGGAGGGAGGGAGGCTCTGGCCCTCTCACCTTGGCTCCCAGCACGGCACCTTCCTGTTCCTGGATTAGCTTCCTGGACCAGACACAACAGTCAGTGCCCTCTTTTAGTCAACAGCCTCTCCAACACCAGGCGATTCTCAGCCTGCTGCACATCCACTTGGGCTGTCCCAGAAGTCACCCCTCTATCAGAGCCAAGACGGCTGTGTGGCACTTCTGGGTAAGATCTCTGGGGTTGCTCACCTGGGACCCCTGGCACTTAGCTCATCAGAGGAAGATAGCTGAACCTAGAAGGCACTGGCAAAACCAAAATCAAAACAAGCCCCCCACTCCTGCAAATTTCTCAGGTCATCACGTCCTGAAATGATCCCAGGCACCCACATGCCACCACGCTCCAACCTTTGAAGAACCTCAGTAAAGGAGAAATACGTTATTGCTGTATCCACTCCACAGCTGTTACCTCTCACCCACCCGCTATACACCTGGCACTGTTGGTTGTATTAGAGACATTTTAGACACACAAGTTTCTATTCTCATGAAGCTTCCAACCTAATGGAGAGATTGTGAGCAGGCAGATAAATGAGATCATTTCAGATATGAAGGACAGGAAAAAATGAAAATGCAGTAATGTGGTGTGGGGTGACTTGGAAAGGGGTGGCTTCCAAGTCAGGGTGGTCAAAGACGACCCTTCTGTTGCCTTATGGAGAGGCAACATCTGAGGTCAGAACAGAGAAGGAGCTGACCCAAGACTCTTGGAGGAAGTTCAGCAGACCCCTAAAGAGTGACCACAGTGGGTCTAAATGGAGAACCGCCAGGCTGGCTCCATAGGAAGGAAGCCAGTGTGCCTAGACCAGTGACTGTAACTGGGGGTGATTTTGCCTCCCAGGGGATATCTGGCAATGTCTGGAGACACTGTTGCTCTTCTCAGGGAGGATGCTAGTGGCAGCTAGTGGGTAGCACCAAGAGATTGGCACTAACTGTCCTATAATACCCAGGACAGCACCCAACCAAAATGATCTGGACTGAAATGTGCCTGGTGCTGAGGCTGAGAATCCTGGGGGCAGAGGGAGGAATGAGGGCAAGAGGGCAAAAGCCCACAGCTGGGAGGTGGACAGATCACAGAGGACCATAGAGGCCCTGATGGGTTGTATTCTAAAATGACAGAAGGGCGCTGGAGACGTCCCCTTGGGAGGCTGGCATGATCTGCATTAAAAATGATGGTTCTGAGGCCAGGCATGGTGGCTCACACCTGTAATCCCAGCACTTTGGGAGGCCAAGGCAGGTGGATCACCGGAGGTGGGAAGTTTGAGACCAGCCTGACAAACATGGAGAAACCCTGTCTCTACTAAAAATACAAAATTAGCTGGGCATGATGGTGCATGCCTGTAGTCCCAGCTATGCAGGAGGCTGAGGCAGTAGAATTGCTTGAACCCAGGAGGCGGAGGTTGCAGTGAGCCACGATTGCACCATTGCACTCCAGCCTAGGTTACAAGAGCAAAACTCTGTCTCAAAAAAAAAAAAAAAAAAAAAAAAAAGAGGCTGGGGACTTCCACCAAGATGGCCAAATAGGAACAACTCTGGTCCACAGTTGGTGATCTCCACATTTCCAACCAAGGTATAAGGTTCATGTCACTGTGACTGGTTAGACAGTCCCCCCCAAGGGGGACAAATAAGCAGGGTGGAGTGTTGCCTCACCTGGGAAGTGCAAGGAGCCAGAGAACTCTCTCTCATAGCCAAGGGAAGCTATTAGGGACTTTTCCTGACACTCAGGCACTCTGATTCAGATACTGTGCTTTTCCCACGGTTTTCACAACCTGCAGACCAGAAGATTCCCTCTGGTCCCTACACCACCAGTGCTCAGGGTTTCCAGCACAAAACTGGGCAGCCATTTTAGCAGCAGCAGTGTATTTTTGTTGTTATTTTCTCATACCCCAGTGGCACTGGAACGCCAGTGAGACAGAACCACTCATTCCTCTGAAAAAAGGGGCTGAAGCCAGGGAGCCAAGCGATCTGGCTCCATGGGTCCCACCCCAACAAAGACCAGCCAGCTAAGATTCCACTGTCTTGAAATTCTTGCAGCCAGCACAGCAGTCTGAGCTTGACCTGGGAGGTTCTAGCTCAGTAGTGGGAGGGGTGTCCATTATTACTGAGGCTCGAGTAGGTGGTTTTAACCTTGTCTGTGTAAACAAAGTTGCTGAGAAGTTTACACAGCGACTGGGTGGAGCCCATGGCAGCTCAGTAAGGCCTCTGCAGGCAGACTGTGACTAGACTCCCTTCTTGCTGGGCACAGCATCCCTGAAAAAAGGCAGCGGCCCATCAGGGACTTATAAATAAAGCCCCCACCTTCCTGGGATAGAGCATCTGGGAAAAGGGGCAGTTGTGGGTTCTGCTTAAGCAGAGTTAAACATCTCTGCCTGGCAGCTCTGAAGCGAGAAACGGATCTCCCAGCACAGCTCTTGAACTCTGATAAGGGACAAACTGCCTCCTCAAGTGGCTCCCTGACTCCCCTGTGTATCCTGACTGGGAGGCACCTCATACAGAAGAGCTCTGGCTGACATCTGGTGGGTACCCTCCTGGGACAAAGCTACCAGAAGAAGAAACAGGCAGCAGTCTTTACTGTTCTGCAACTCCCGTGGGTGATTCCCAGACAAACAGGGTCTGGAGTGGACCTCCAGCAAACTCCAGCAGACCTGCAGCAGAAGGGTCTGACTGTTAGAAGGAAAAGTAAACAGAAATAGCTTCAACAGCAACAGAAAGGATGTCCACTCAGAGACTACATCCAAAAGACACCAACATCAAAGATCAAAGGTAGATAAATCCACAAAGATGGGAAGAAACCAGCACAAAAAGGCTGAAATCGCCAAAAACCAGAATGCCTCTTCTCCTCCAAGTGATCACAACTCCTCACCAGCAAAGGAACAAAACTGGATGGAGAATGAGTTTGACAAATTCACAGAGGCAGGCTTCAGAAGTTGGGTAATAACAAACTTCTCTGAGCATGTTCTAACCCAACGCAAGAAAACTAAGAACCTTGAAAAAAGGTTAGACGGCATGTTACCTAGAATAACCAGCATAGAGAAGAACATAAACGACTTGATGGGGCTGAAAAACGCAGCATGAGAACTTCGTGAAACATATATGTTTCAATAACCAAGTTGATCAAATGGAAGAAAGGATATCAGAGATTGAAGATCAACTCAATGAAATAAAGTGAAATGGTAAGATTAGAGAAAAAAGAGTGAAAAGAAATGAACAAAGCCTCTAAGAAATATGGGATTATGTGAAAAGACCAAATCTACATTTGATCAGTGTACCTGAATGTGACGAGGAGAATGAAACCAAGTTGAAAAACACTCTTCAGGAGATTATCCAGGAGAACTTCCCCAACCTAGCAAGGCAGGTCAACAATCAAATTCAGGAAATACAGAGAACACTACAAAGATATTCCTCGAGAAGAGCAACCCCAAGGCACATAATCATCAGATTCACCAGGGTTGAAATGAAGAAAAAAATGCTAAGGGCAGCCAGAGAGAAAGGTCGGGTTACCCACAAAGGGAAGCCCATCAGACTCACAGTGGATCTCTCGGCAGAAACCCTACAAGCCAGAAGAGAGTGGGGGCCAAAATTCAACATCCTTGAAAAGAATTTTCAACCCTGAATTTCATATCCAGCCAAACTAAAGCTTCATAAACAAAGGAGAAATAAAATCCTTTACAGACAAGTAACTGCTGAGAGATTTTGTCACCACCAGGCCTGCCCTACAAGAGCTCCTGAAGGAAGCACTAAACATGGAAAAGAACAACCAGTACAAGCCACTGCAAAAACATACCAAATTGTAAAGACCATTGACATGATGAAGAAACTGTACAACTAATGGGAAAAACACCCACCTAGCATCAAAATGGCAGAATCAAATTCACACATAACGATATTAACCTTAATTGTAAATGGGCTAAATGCCCCAATCAAAAGACACAGACTGGCACATTGAATAAAGAGTCAAGACCCATCAGTGTGCTGTATTCAGGAAACCTATCTCATGTGCAAAGGCACACATAGGCTCAAAATAAAGGGATGGAGGAAGATTTATCAAGGAAATGGAGAGCTAAATAAATAAATAAATAAATAAAGGAAGGGTTGCAATCCTAGTCTCTGATAAAATAGACTTTAAACCAAAAAGATCAAAAGAGACAAAGAAGGGCATTACATAATGGTAAAGGGATCAATGCAACAAGAAGAGGTAAGTATCCTAAATATATATGCACCCAATATGGGAGCACCCAGATACATGAAGCAAGTTGTTAATAATCTACAAAGAGACTTAGACTTCCACACAATAATAGTGGGAGATTTTAATACCCCACTGTCAATATTAGATAGATCAATGAGACAGAAAACTAACAAGGATATTCAGGACTTGAACTCATATCTGGACCAAGCAGACCTAATAGACATCTACAGAACTCTCCACCCCAAATCCATAGAGTATACATTCTTCTCAGCACCACATCGCACTTACTCTAAAATTAACCACGTAATTGGAATTAAATCACTCCTCAGCAAATGCAAAAGAATGGAAATCATAACAAACAGTCTCTCAGATCACAGTGCAATCAAATTAGAACTCAGGATTAAGAAACTCACTCAAAACCACACAACTACATGGAAGCTGAACAACCTGTTCCTGAATGACTACTGGATAAATAATGAAATGAAGGAAGAAATAAAGATGTTCTTTGAAACCAATGAGAATGACGACACAATGTACCAGAATCTCTGGGACACATTTGGAGCAGTGTCTACAGGGAAATTTATAGAACTAAATACTCACATGAGAAGAGAGGAAAGATCTAAAATCAACACCTTAACATCACAATTAAAAGAACTAGAGGAGCAGGATCAAACAAATTCAAAAGCTAGAAGAAGAGAAGAAAAAACTAAGATCAGAACAGAACTGAAGGAGACAGACACAAGAAAAATCCTTCAAAAAAGTCAATAAATTCAGGAGTTGGTTTTTTGAAAAGAGCAAAATAGATATATCGCTAGCCAGACTAATAAAAAAGAAAACAGAGAATAATTGAATAGATGCAATAAAAAATGAAAAAGGGGATATCACCACTGATCCCACAGAAATACAAACTACAATCAGAGATTACTACAAACACCTCTATGCAAATAAACCAGTAAATCTAGAAGAAATGGACAAATTCCTGGACACTTACATCCTCCCAAGACTAAACCAGGAAGAAGTTGAATCCCTGAATAGACCAATAAGAAGGTCTGAAATTGAGGCAGCTATTAATAGCCTACTAACCAAAAAAAGTCCAGGACCAGATGGATTCACACCCGAATTCTACCAGAGTTACAAGGAGAAGCTGGTACCATTCCTTCTGAAACTATTCTAAACAATACAAAAAGAGGGAATCCTCCTTAACTCATTTTATAAGATCAACATCATCCTGATACCAAAACCTGGCAGAGATACAACTAAAAAAGAAAATTTCAGGCCAATATCTATGATGAACATTGATGTAAAAATCCTCATAAGATACTGCCAAACTAAATCCAACAGCACATCAAGAAGCTTATCCATCATGATCAAGTCAGCTTTATCCCTGGGATGCAAGGATGGTTCAACATATGCAAATCTATAAATGTAATCCATCACATAAACAGAACCAAAGCTAAAAACTGCATGATTATCTCAATAGATGCAGAGAAGGCCTTTGACAAAATTCAGTAGCCCCTTATGCTAAAAACTCTCAATAAACTAGGTATCGATGGAACATATCTCAAAATAGTAAAAGCTATTTATGACAAACCCACAGCCAATATCATACTGAATGGCCAAAAACTGGAAGCATTCCCTTTGAAAACTGGCACAAGGATGCCCTCTCTCACCACTCCATTCAACACAGTATTGGAAGTTCTGGCCAGGGCAATCAGGCAATATAAAGAAATAAGTAGTATTCAATTAGGAAAAGAGAAAGTCAAATTGTTTCTATTTGCAGATGACATGATTGTACATTTAGAAGACCCCAGTGTCTCAGCCCAGAATCTCCTTAAGCTAATAAGCAACTTCAGCAGTCTGAGGATATAAAATCGATGTGCAAAAATCACAAGCATTCCTGTACACCAATAACAGACAAACATAGCCACATCATGAGTGAACTCATGATTTGTGTTCATGAGTGTGCAGTTGTGAAGGGATGTGAAGGACCTCTTCAAGGAGAACTACAAACCACCGCACAAAGAAATATGAAAAGACACAAACAGATGGAAAAACATTCATGATCGTGGTTAGGAAGAATCAATAACATGAAAATGGTCATACTGCCCAAAGTAATTTATAGATTCAATGCTATCCCCACCAAGCTACCATTGACTTTCTTCACAGAATTGGAAAAAACCACCTTAAACTTCATACGGAACCAAAAAAGAGCCCGCATAGCCAAGACAATCCTAAGCAAAAACAAAACAAAACAAAAAAACAAAGCTAGAGGCATCACGTTAAGTGACTTCAAACTACGCTACAAAACAGCATGGTGCTTGTAACAAAACAGAGATATAGACCAATGACACAGAACAGAGGTCTCAAGTAACACCACGTATCTACAATCATCTGATCTTTGACAAACCCGACAAAAACAAGCAATGGGGAAACGATTCCTTATTTAGTAAATGGTTGTTGGGAAAACTGGCTAGTCAAAGGCAGAAAGCTGAACCTGGACCCCTTCCTTACACCTTATACAAAAATTAACTCAGATAGGTTAAAGATTTAAACATAAGACTGAACACCATAAAAACCCTAGAAGAAAACCTAGGCAATACCATTCAGGAGATAGGCACAGGCAAGGACTTCATGACAAAAACGCCAAAAGCAATGGCAACAAAAGCCAAAATAGACAAATGGGATCTAAGTAAATTTAAGAGCTTCAGCACAGCCAAAGAAACTACCATTAGAGTGAACAGCAACCAACAGAATGGGAAAAAAATTTTGCAATCTACCCATCTGACAAAGGGCTAATATCCAGAATCTACAAATAACTTAAATTTATAAGAAAAAACAACCCCATCAAAAACTGGGCAAAGGATATAAACAGACACTTCTAAAAAAAGACATTTATGCAGCCAACAAACATTAAAAAAAGCTCATTATCACTGGTCATTAGAGAAATGCAAATCAAAACCACATTGAGAAACCATCTTACACCAGTTAGAATGGTGATCATTAAAAAATCGGGAGACAACAGATGCTGGAGAGGATGTTGAGAAATAGACACACTTTTACACTGTTGGTGGGAGTGTAAACTAGTTCAACCATTGTGGAAGACAGTGTGGTGATTCCTCAAGGATCTAGAACTAGAAATACCATTTGACCCAGCAATTCTATTACTGGGTATATACCCAAAGGATTATAAATAATTCTATTATAAAGACATATGCACATGTATGTTTATTGTGGCACTTTACAATAGCAAAGACTTGGAACCAACCCAAATGCCCATCAATGATAGACTGGGTAAAGAAAATGTTGGACATATACACCATGGAATACTATGCAGCCATAAAAAAAGATGAGTTCATGTCCTTTGCAGGGACATGGATGAAGCTGGAAACCATCATTCTCAGCAAACTGATGCAAGAACAGAAAACCAAACACTGCATGTTCTCACTCATAAGTGGGTGTTGAACAATGAGAACACATGGACACAGGAAGGGGATCATCACACACCAGGGCCTGTTGGGGGGTTGGGGAGGGATAACATTAGGAGAAATACTTATTGTAGATGATTGAGGGATGGATTCAGCAAACCACTACGGCATGTGTATGCCTATGTAACAAACCTGGACGTTCTGCACATGTACCCCAGAACTTAGAGTATAATTTTAAAAATGATGGCTCTGGTCGGCAATAGATGGCTGTGGACACATAATGGACCCTCCTACAGAGCTACAAGTGAGAGATGATGGTAGCTTACGGGAGCAGTGGAGACAGACAGAAGTGGATGGCTGGGATATGTCTTTAAAAAATCAAACAGAGGCTGGGCCCAGTGGTTCACACCTGTAAGCCCAGCACTTTGGGAGGCCAAGGCAGGTGGATCACAAGGTCAGGAGTTTGAGACCAGCCTGGCCAACAGGTGAAACCCTGTCTTTACTAAAAATATGAAAATTAGATAGGCATTGTAGCAGGTGCCAGTAATCCCAGCTACTCGGGAGGCTGAGGCAGGAGAATTGCTTGAACCTGGGAGTGGAGGTTGCAGCGCGTGGAGACGGTACCACTGCACTCCAGCCTGGGTGACAGAGCAAGACTCTGTCTTGAGAAAAAAAAGAAAAAAGCAACAGACTTGTCAATGAATTGGCTGTGCAGAGTGGGGAGGGAAGAAGGAAGTGAGATGATCCCTGAGGTTTGGGGTAGAACAAATGAGTGGATAATGACGACATTTTTGTGATGAAAAAGACTACCAGGAAAATCATTTGGAGCAGAAAACTGGAAGTTCTGTTTTGGATGGGATGAGTTTGTGATGCCTATTACATATTCACAGGCAGAAAGACAGTAGACTCTGGGCTAGCAGCAGACAGATGGTATTTAAAGTACATAAGAGACACTGAAATCCACCAACAGTGCACCAGTTTATGCCAGACTACTTAAACAATACTAAATTCAACATCAAAGAAAAAGAGAGGAAGATATGTTCCTCTTACTATTTGCCTAGAAAATGTTCCTTAAGATCTTTTAAGATAATTCTTTTAAGGAGGCAGGACAATTTTCACTTACACATGATCTAGGAAGATGTCAAAAAATGCAGAATCATCCAGCAGAAGCCATTAGGAAGCAGGGCTGAGAACCTGAACTTCTTGCTGGCATCCACACTTCACATGCCTGAAACACCTGCTCCCTGGCACGGGGACTGTTACCCCACTTCTCCATGGGCCACTTCCCAAACATCCTCTAGGAACCACCAGAGGTCACGCCCCTATATGAAGCCATCTCTGTTCCTGAGCTGGGTGACTGTTCTCTTTTCTGTGCATGTGAGACACACGGAAATTAAGCCCTTCCACATGCCAGGCCTGTGCTAATGACATCATGTACACGGTCTCACTGAATTGATGGCTGTGTACTGTGAATCCCAGTGTACAGATGGAGTCACCAAAGCCCTGGGAGGTCACATTGCTAAGATCGCTGAGTCGGGGCTGCTACTATAAATAGACCGAAACATACAACAGAACTTTATTGCTCACCGTACTGGAGGCTGAACATCAGCAGACTCGGTGTCTGATGAGGTCCCATTTTCTGGTTCAGAGATGGCACCTTCCCTGTGTCCTCACACAGTGGAAGAGGCAAAGCTTTGGGCCTCTTTTATAAGGGCACTAATCCCATTCACAGTGGCAGATCCCTCATGACCTAATCACCTCCCAAAGGCCCCACACCTCCAAATACCATTACATTGGTGGTTAGGTTTCCACATACGAATTTTAGAGCGGGAGGGATACAAAGATTCAGACAACAGCAGTCACCTTGTAATGAGGGCACCTCCTGGATTTGAACACAGAGCTATCTGCTCCAGAACCCCTGCTCCTGTTACTTTGTTTTAAAGTGACTTTTCCTCCAATAGAACATGAAATGCTTCAGCAACAAAATATGCCAAGCTGAGTTCAAGGAGAAGACCAACCTCCTAAGTTTGCAAAGTACCACCTTTCTGGAACTCGTCTTAACATTTTAAATCTTACCATGAACTTGCAGCTACTAGATTTAAGAGTACATAAGCCAGGTTATTGAAATCTGCTATCCACCCCCAGCCACTAAAGGAGCATTTGCAAAGGGTAAGAATAAAATCTTGATTTGCCTTCTCAAAGCTGAGCTGTTTAACCTTTTAAAAATCAGTCTAATGCTACACCAGAATTTTCTCTTTGTTCAACTTCTTTTTTCTTCCAAAAGAAAAAAAATTGTATCACACTTCTCTTTGTGGCAGGCGCTTTGAGCTCAGCGCTCTCTTCCACTCTCCCCGCACTGCCCTGGGGCCACCCACCCTTCACCAGTATTATTGGGACGGCATCCACCCTCATCTGAGATCAAGCTACTTCTTCCCATGATGCAGAGAGGAACAGCCTCAGCTCTCCACCTCTTGCTCCAATACTTCATAACCTCTAATCAAGATAATAGTAAAGGGAGGCTGAGCACGGTGGCTCACATCTGTAATACCAGCACTTTGCGAAGCCAAGGGGAGCATATAACTTGAGGCCAGGAGTTCAAGACCAGCCTGGCCAACATGGCAAAACCCCGTCTCTACTAAAAATACAAATATTAGCTGGGCGTGGTGATGCACACCTGTAACCCCATCTACTCAGGAGGCTGAGGCATGAGAGTCACTGGAACTGCAGGGGCAGACGTTGCAGTGAGCTGAGATTGTGCCACTGCATGCTAGCCTGGGTGATGGAGTGAGACTGTTTCAAAAAAAAAATTACAGCAAAGATGTTTGTGAGTCCATTCTGACACTGCTGTGAAGAAATATCCTAGACTGGGCAATTTACAAAGAAAACAGGTTTAATTGACTCAAAATTCCATAGGGCTGGAAAAGCCTCAAGAAACTTACAATCACGGCAGAAGACACGACCTCCCAGGGCAGCAAGCGAGAGAACGCGCACCAGCAGGGGAAGTGGTAGGTGCTTATAAAACCATCAGATCTCACGAGAACTCAGGATCACGAGAACAGCATAGGGAAAATGGCCCCCACGATTCAATGACCTCCACCTGTCCCTCCCTTAACACGTGGGGATTATGGGGATTGGGTGGGGACACAGGTGAACCATATCAATGTTCAACAAAGTGTTATTTACAATAGCAAAAAGCTGAAAACCATATAAATGGCCAGCGTTATTAATATGCTTGAACACACAGTAATTCTGTTAGGTGAATTCTGAAATTTTTAAGAAAAAGGGAAGACGCACAACAAAATCTCAAAAAGGATATAACATACAGCATAATCACAATTATTTTAAAATGGTGTTTAGCAAAAAAAGCTGGTCAACAATTCAACGGTAATAGGTTTATCTCCAGACTGTGAGGTCAGGAGCCAGCTTTTTTTCTTCCTAATGTTTCTATCTTTTCCAGCTTTTCTATGTGCATTATTTATAGTTGGGAAAAAGCATTATTGGTTATATTCTGAAATGTGTCCATAGCTTCTGGGGCAAAGAAGGCTTTGTTCCATTTCCAGCACCTGTGTAAAGATGGTTAGTCATTTCTGGTGCTAAATTAAAAAGGTGCCAATGAAAAAGCTGGCGTATTCTTTTATACATACAATTATGCTGGAAGCTGATGATGTGCCAGGCACAGAGGGAGCCCCTGAGATAAAAATGTTAGTAAGGTCATTCTCCCAAGATTTTTTTTTTTTTCGAGACAAGAGTATGGAATTGTCGCTTGAGCTGGAGTACAGTGGAGTGATCTCGGCTCACTGCAACCTCCGTCTCCCAGGTTCAAGCAATTCTCCTGCCTCAGCCTCTCGAGTAGCTGGGATTACAGGCACCCGCCACCACACCCAGCTAATTTTTTGTATTTTTAGTAGAGATGGGGTTTCACCATGTTAGTCAGGCTGGTCTTGAACTCCTGACCTCAGGTGATCCACCTGCCTCCCAAAGTGTTGGAATTACAAGCATGAGCCACCTTGACTGGCCAACGCCCAAGAATCTTACAAGATAAGAGGTGGCCACTTAAAATCTTAGAACAACAACAAAAATGTTTAACAAGGGTGGACCAAAATCCTTAAAGAAGATGAATACTTTCCTTTCATTATCATTAAAAAAAAAAAAAACTTTCCAGGGATTTAAACAATCTTGACCAAATGTAAAAGAGTGACAACCTAAGTGGGGTCCCAAATAGTTTTCTAAAACCTGTTCACTATCTTCTGGAGGGCTGGCTGTAATCCCCCACTTCCCCCTCAAACCCGCTCCACAGGAAGGGAATGGAAGATAGCACAACCTCCCCAAATATGGTCTGTGCTCAAGCCTTACCTCTGGGTCACATTTCCTCCTTCTATCAAAAGGCAGCTCCCCACCCGTAAATTGCTCAGTGTTTGACAGATCTTGCCTTCCACGGTAATGAACTGGAGACCTCTCCAAGCGTGCTCTGTAATCTGCATCGTGACATCTTGGATCCTCCCCGACATACAGACCTATCGCCTCCCACCTGCTCTCCTAGGAAGTTTTCTTTTCCCTGGACTTCACTGGGACAGAGATGCCACAATTCCATCACTAGCCAAATATCTAGATGCAAACACACACAGACATAGACACACATAAACACACCACTAAAGCCGTCTTTCTTTCCCTTTTTAAGCTAAGTTTTGCCAAGTCACATCCATCTAGAATGAAAACGTCCCAAACTACCCAAAGTACTGGCTTCCTCAGCACCGAAGCAGACGGTTCCATGCAGCGGAAGGCTGCTCTCCTCTCCCTAAACTCAAGCTCCGGAGGATGAACCTATGGATGCCCATCCCTGGGGCAGTGTGCTGGGGGACAGTGCTGTCCTGGAATATGAATAATAGGGCTGGACACGACTCCAAGTCCCTGCGTCCAAAGCTTCCCTTCACAAACAAAGGAACGTGAGTCCAAGGGGGTTGTCCAAATTCCCACTGTTGGGGTCACAGTGACAAAGCCTCTCTCCTTTGACCAAACTTGAGTCAGGCTGCCAAGTCCTTTTTCTGACAAATCCCTGACCTTGGCCCATTTAGTCCAGTTTTAGCAAAAATGCAGGCAGGCAGGTTTAGTGGCAAATGCTTCACCCTTGTTCTGACCACTCCTGACGTTTGATCGAATTCTTCCTCCCCACCCATAGGCCAGATGCACCTAACAGCAGTAACTCAAGCACACTCTGAGAATGACTCCATGGTCTTAGAGGAATGTATGTTTGGAATTCTGAGCTAAGGAATCCAGGAGTGGCCACCCGGACATTCACTCATCTCTGAAGAACATCCAAACCCCTGGCCCATCCCTTAGCATGGCAGGCAGTACGGGGGATTCAGCCCCTTTGTTTTCTGCTAAATGACAGTTGCTAGGTGGGGGTTGCCAGGTAGAGGTTGCTAAGTGAAAATGCCATGTAACCTACATGCTACTTACACATGAGAGCCGTCTTCCTGTCCAGCTGGGGGCTCTCGGGTGGCCCTGTAAACCCTATGTCTCCTTAGCTGGCTCCAGATCTGTTCCTCAGTCTCTTGGACATGGTGCCATCCCTACTGGAGTTAACAGGGGCTCTGCACAACAACCGCCTTTTTTTTTTTTTAACTTTGGGAGGACTTGCACTGTAGCCCAGGGTGGAGTGCAGTGGTGTGATCATGGCTCACTGCAGCCTCGACCTCCTGGGCTCAAGTACCATGCCCATCTTCTTTTGTGGGGGAGGGGGTACAGACGGAGGCTCACTGTGTTGCCCAGGCTGGTCTCAGACTCCTGGCCTCAGGTGAGCCTCCTGCCTCAGCCTCCCAAAGTGCTGGGATTACAGGCATGAGCCTCTGTGCTGGCCCAGTCCTGACATCTTATCCTCTGGCCTGTCTTCGGCGAGAATCCTGCCGGGCCGGCCAGAATCCCCGGCACCCCTGATGTTTCCTCGTAGCTTTCCGTCCGCTGACCTCCCACCCGGCTCCTGGGCTAGGAATCCCCATTTCTTCTTGTGTTCAGAGCATCGTGCTGGCTAACGTCCCCTGGCCTTGGCCTCCGTCCCACACGTTCTTCCCCGGCATCCCTGAGCTCCAGCCACGCCACCTCCCCTGAGCACGCCCAGCTCGCAGCCGGGAGGACCTCCCTGCGCGGCCCCGGACCGCCCCACGGGGAGGATGAACTGCGCACGCGCGGCCCTCTCCCCTCCCGCCGGAGCGCCCCTCTCAGCCGCCCCTGCAGGGGGCGCTCTCTGGCAAGTCTGGTGGAGCCGCGCCCACTTACCGGGGACACAGGGCGCGGGCTTCACGGCCAGCCTTAAGACACACACGCCGTCTTTTCGCCCTCTTCTACTTATTTCTCTGCTCTGTCCCGCTCTTGGTCGGAAGCTGGGGTGAGGAGAGAGGAACCCTGTTTTTGCCCACTTCCCCAGAGCACCCCGGCCCTTGCGCCCGCTCCGCTCGGGGCCACTGCAGTTTCCTCTGCTTGAAATTCCTTCCGTTCCTCCAGACCCTGATCTGACTTCTTTTCAGCCAGGTCTTGGGTCAGATGTCACTCTCGGTCACATACCCGCCTGTTTCCTTCACATCGTTTTCTGCAATCTGAAATATAATCGTGTTCATTTTAAAAAGTGTATTCATTCCCGGTCCGTCTCCATCGGCAGGCCCGCCTGAAGGCAGAGGCCTTCTCTGACCTCCGTCCACCAACCGCAGGGGCGGGAATCGTGTCTGGGTAGAGGAGGTGCTCAGCGGGTCGGCTGTCAGTGCTGAAAGTAGGGAACAGCCGAAATAAGCACCCCACCCTTACCCGTCTCCCCGGGAGAGACATGAGAGGGCTCCTGCTGGCTCAGAAGAAAAGGTGGATAGAGACTAACAGTAGGGACGGACCCCAAGGAAGCCAGGCCGCCCCTCCATGACAGACCCCCTGTGGGCGCGCCTCACCGGGCACGAGGGGCTGTCCGTGGTCCGGTGCCATGCTCTTCTTTCAGGGTGGACCGGCAGCCCAGGAGCACCGGCCATCTGAGGACAGCCCCCTGGGCAGGACAGGGCCCAAAACAGACAGAGACAGACAATTCAAGGAGCAAAACCAGAAACACCTATTCCAGTTACTATCCTCACACAGGCAAAGGCACAAGACAGGGTGCCAGAAAAAGGAAGACTCAGAATTGTAAAAAGCACTTGGAAATTAAAATAAGGTAGAAGAGATGTTTTAAAGATTTGGAAGATAAAGTAAGGTTATCTCTCAGAAAGACAAAAGGGACATAAAGATAAGAAAACTTGAGGATTATCCATCGTAGTCCAACGTGAACCGTAAACATCTCGATAGGACAGGGTTGAAACATTTTTTTCTGTAAATGGTCAGACGGTAAATATTTTAGACGTGGCGTGCCTTTCAGCCTCTGTTCCAGCTACTCAATTCCGCCACCATAACGCAAAAGCAGCTGCGGAGAAGATGTAAAGAATGAAGTTTCGCTGGCACACAACACACAGTGGTACGGAGAAAGTTTTACTGGAACACAATCTCAGCGGCGGCAGCAGGAAGCCACGCCGTGACATCTTTGAAGGAAAAGAGTTCCAGCCACGGTTCTGTGCTCCGCCACGCATCCGTCAAGTGCTGTGGGAAAACAGGTATCTTCAGACAGGTGGGGGCTCGAGAAATTGGCTTCCTATGCATCTTTTCTAAGGAAGTTACGGGAGATGGTTTCCCGGTAAAATGAAGGGGTACAGCAAGAAAGAAGAAAATACAAACGCTGCGTGTTTGAAAACAGGAGGTAAATGGTGAGGTGTGGGAGGGACCCGTGCAAGGGGCGCCTGATCCTGAAGGGCTGGGGGCCCCCGAGTCCTTCCCTTCACCTCCCCTTCACATTAGGGGCCCTGGGCCTCTGGGTCATCCCACGGCCGCAGCCAGACCCACCCTCCTTCCGGACACCCCCACTCCCCTTGGGCACCGCAAACCCAGGGCGCAGAGCCCCTCTCCTCCACCGAGGCTGCTGTTGGAAGGCAGCCCCCCACCGCCCGCCAACCGCCAGGCAGCGTCCCCACCTCCCATCACCTGTCGCCAAGTCCTGTGAACTCTGCTTGCCAAACACCCCCATTCTCCTGCCTTACCCTCCCAAAGGGCTGGGGTTACAGGCATGAGCCACCGCGCCCGGCCCTGCACGCATATTTTCTAGAAAAAGCACAGAAGATTTATTTCATGTTAAGCATGGGGAACTTTTAGGATGTGCAATTGTAAGAAAGTCTTTTTCACAAGCAATAATACAAACAGTAAGAATAGGAGTAACGAAGAAAATTGTCTCGGAGAAGAAACGATGCGAAGGTTCTTACAGTTTGTCATGGAGCCACTAGGGGGCAGGGGAAGACAGCTCTTTGGAGCCACTGAAACTCAGCAAATCCCCCTTTTTCTTCCCCACCAAAAAAAAAAAAAAAAGCTTGAGTTAAAAAAAAAAAAGTATAGCCCAAACCAAAAACGGCTTTACCATTATCAAAAATTTCTAGTTTTGTGAGGTAGCTTATATTTTGTATTTAGAGTGATGGGCATCAAATGCAACTCTAGCTTTAACTTGAAATTCAGGCTGGCCATGATGGCTCACTTTGGGAGGCTTAGGTGGGCAGATCACTTGAGGTCGGGAGTTCAAGACCAGTCTGGCCTACATGGTGAAACCCCATCTCTACTAAAAATACAAAAAATAGCCCGGCGTGGTGGTATAATCCCAGCCACTTGGTGGTATAATCCTCGGGCTGAGGCACAAGAATTGTTTGAACCCAGGAGGTGGAGGTTGCAGTGAACGGAGATTGTGCCACTGCACTTCAGCCCGAGGATCCATCTCAAAAAAAAAGAAAGAAAAGAAAAAAAGAAAGAAATTCAATGGGTCAGACAGAATTCAGTTAAAATTACTGTTTAGCATGGTGCTTCCTGCTTGACCATAGGAATATACAAATACATATATATTGTGGTCACTCTCCTCAAAGAGCATTCAGTCAAGTTTGGAAAGTGAGGAACAGACAGTGGACATTTAAAATGGACACAGCTTCTTTCTTGGTCACTGCCATTTGATTTTGAAGGAACCTAAGCCCAAGGTACGCCCAAGGGAATCAGCCTCAGGTGCAGCCTTGTTCTGGTCTTAGAAAAGTTTGAAATTGTTGCTACATGATGGATCTTTTCCACTGGAACTATTCCCAGCTCACAAAGCACAAAGGCAGACAATGTTATAGTGAACCAGCTGCCAGGTGCGGTGGAGAAGCACAGTCAGTTACCTCTGTTGGTCCTTCACAGCTTGTGAGAGCTTTTTAGTTAATTATCTTATGCAGGGAATTAAGCATTTAATGTAGCCCTCCTATGGGTTGAATTACAGCACCTTTTGACCCTGAAAGTCTATGATATCCCAACAATCTTATGAGGTAAGGATGAAAGATAACATCCCGTTCAAAGAAGCCGAGGCTCTGAGGGCTGTTCGTTCATGCAACAGATTTTTATGAGCCCTGTGATAGACCTGAGGAATATTAAGGAGCCCTCAGAATAGAGAAAAGGGACACATAAGCTTCAGAACAGAGTGTGATGTGAGGGGCCATGGAGATGTGTGCAAGATGCCATGCAAGCAGTGAGGAAAGCTTCCAAGACTCAGTGGATGGAAAGTGACCAGAGGCAGCACAGAGGTAGTGACTCTTTAGTTGCCTTGACTATCCCCAAGGCACCTGGCAACAGCAAAACTGAAACCACCATGAAGGGGCACATCTATGATCAAAGCTGCACAGGATTCCCACAGAAGACAAAACAGAATAAAACAAGACCATCTCTGAAAGAGAATTTCACACAAAAAAATTATGAAACACTAAAGGGTACATTCCATCATGAGTGAAAGTAAGCATTCATCCCAAACATGGGAGCTTTCAGATAACAAAATGCTCAATTTAAAGAGTATAATATAATACATTTAAAATAAAAGACCATAGAAGAGAAGCTAACTAAAGAGGACAACTATTACCAGATGTATTTGAAGAAAAATAAAATAGAACCTCTAGAAATGAAAAATAGGACTGTTTAAACTGAACAATCAGTGGATGAGGTTAAGCAGCTGCCTAGACATAGCTAAAGAAAGAGTCTGCAAATTGGAAGATGGAGCCAAGGGAAGACAGGGAATATTAAGAGAAGCTTAAGAGACATGGGGATAGAATAACATGAGCTATCATATCCCTAATACAAATTTTAAGATTGAATAGAAAAAATAAGAGAATGGCAATCCTCAAAGAGACAATGGCTGAGATTTTTAAAAGAATTAATAGGAGATATGATTTCTCAGGTTCAAGCAGCAAGGAGCCCTGAAACAAAAATAAAGGCCCAGCTATACACATGAAAATAAAACTGTAGAACACCAGAGAGGGGGAAAATGGGGTTAAATTTATCTGGATTAAGAAATGAGAGAGAGAGAGAGAGAGAGTGCTTATCTACAAAAGAATGATATTGCTAGATTAACAACAGCTTCCTCAGTATCCACAAGAGAAGTCAGAAGGCAAGGCACAAGCTGACAGAAAAGAACTACCAGTGTAGATTTCAAAACCTAGTTAAACTATTTTTTCAAGTTTGAGGGCAAAATACAGTCCATCCTCAGTATTTGCATGTTCTACATCCATAGATTCAATCAACCATAGATTGAAAATGTTAAGAAAAAAAAAGACATAACGATACAATGGAAAAAAATAATACGGATTAAAAACAGTACATATAACAGCTATTTACATAGCATTTATATTGCATTAGGTATTATAAGTAATGAAGAGATGATTTAAAGTATACAGGAGGATATGCATTGGTTATATGCAAATACAATGCAATTTTATATAATGGATTTTAACATCTGCAGATTTTGGTATCTGCAGGGAGTTTTGGAACCAATCCCCCTGCAGCTACCAAGGGAATACTGTAAAGAAAAGAAATCTCTCCTTCTCTTGTTTTTTTTTTTTCAATGGAGTTTCACTCTGTTGCCCAGGCTGGAGTGCAGTGGTACAATCTTGGCTCACTGCAGCCCCTACCTCCCAGGTTCAAGTGATTCTCCTGCCTCAGCCTTCTGAGTAGCTGGGATTACAGTCACATGCTACTATGCTCAGCTAATTTTTGTGTTTTTAGTAGAGATGGGGTTTCACCATGTTGGCTAGACTGGTCTTGAACTCCTGACCTCAGGTGATCTGCCCACCTCGGCTTCCCAAAATGCTGGGATTACAGATGTGAGCCACTGCACTTGGCCTGTAAATAAATCTTTAATCAAATAAAAATTGATAATTTACTCCTAGCAGGCCCTCCCTGAAAGAAACACTAAGAAAATGTACTTTGGAGAATAAAAATAAGTTCAATATAAAAGGAGTGAGTAGAATTCAGGAAGCCTTCTGTTTTCCCAGTCATTTTTCTCCCTCCACCTCCTAGCTCACAGTTAAAAGGGACTGGTGAGGAGAATATACACCAGATGGAGATGGCAGAACACAATGGGTCCTTCTGCTGTCCAGCTGTCCGACACTCTCCTGATCTTTGTCTACAGTGCTCATTGTGTTCTGATCACCTCTGGCTGGGGTCCACTTCAGCCCACCCTCCTAGGGCTGAAGCTGTACATGGCATCCACAAGGTCCCTAAACTGCGTCGGAGGAACTCTAAACTGTGTAGATTGCTCAGGCTCTAGAGATGGCTATAATTTCTGATTTTGCAAGGGAATCTCCCAGATGTCTTCTGCTATCTCCCCAACAACATCCCATTTATAGAGGATGCTTAACTTTGGGTTCCTTTTGAATCAGACCCTAAGACAATATTTTCAGATCAAGTCATTTATTTGAAAGACAATACCCCAGGAGATGCTGGCAGGGGAGTGGGGAAGTGAGACAGGAAGGGAAGGCAGCTAGTAAAGCCTGTGTTATCCATTCAGCTACCACCATAGGTGACTGAAGCTTAATTCCACTTGAGAAACTCTGGAAGCCAATGTAGAACACACACATTGGAGTTTTTACCTGAGGAGCAAGGGAGCTGGGGTGTGTATACACCAACTCTTGTCAGTCATTGTTCGGAGGCTGTTCCCAAGGCCATCAACTCCCTGGCAATTCAGGCAGCAGCACAGGTAGCAGAGGGGGAGCTCCAGGGCAAGAGAAAGTGCTCAGGTCATGAAATGGGTGCTGGCAGCTAAGAAGAAGAAGGGTAAGGGGAGGTGTTTGGGCTCTGGCAGCATCTACTATAGCCCCTTAATTCAATACCTTTTGGGCAAATGCACTTTTTTACAGGTAATGAGAAAAAGACCCCAATAAACTCAGGGCAATAATTGGTTGTCTCCCTCAGAGATAATAGCTACTTTAGAACTTTCTGTAGCTTACTGGCTTTTTCCAAATGAACCCCAGTCCCCAGTTCCCAGGTCTCTAGCAAACACTGGGAGAAGGGGCAGGCAGCCTGGAGCTTTTCACAAGCACTAAAGTAACAGAATCTAAAAACACCCAAGTGTGTGATTTGGCTCTTGGCTTTGCTAATGGCCTAGCGGGCAGTCCAGCAGGTGGATGTGTGCTCTGAAAACCACACAGGTGCAGCTGGCCCTGAAAACAGCAGGTGACGAATTCCAAAGAAGCAGGAAATCCAGGGTACTTCAACTTATCACTGACTTAAAATACAAAAACGAGGACACGCATTTATATTACTGATATTTGCCCAGACTTGAGTACTATAAAAAGAACTAGAAAGGAATAGAATTAGAAACATACCTTTTGGCACTCCTAAAATAAATTGGAATAAAAAGCTCTGGGGAGTGACAGCAAGAGAACACTGGGGCAGATGGCATTGCACTCTGTAATTTAGGCTTGGCCATAACCACAGTTGGGGTGACCTGTCCCAGCTCATAGAATAACTTTAATGACCCTGTTCTTTCCCTTCTTTTGTTCGTTTCTATGGCCTACAATTTATTTTAAATGTGTGGCATTTTATAAAGTGTGTAATAGCTAGGACATTCATTATTCAAAAGGGGGGTTGAGTTAGTTACCTCACTTGTAAAATGAAGACGCTAACCCCTTGCACCTCCTTTCACCTTCCTCTTGCTCAAGAGGCAGGATCTCAGTTGAGAGCCGTGCATGTCTTGGCAGCTGTTAATGAAACTAGTTAAAAAAAATGTATGAAATTTCCCATCATTCCTAGGAAAGAATATAAGAATATCAACGCTTCTATCCCTAAACTGAGACAAGCCACATTACTTGATGAGAGTCTTGTTACACTTCATTATCAATTTTTCAGCTTTCCATTATGCATTCCACCCATCACTCTATCCTTTTATCTGCCTACTCTTTATTCTATCATATGCAGCCAGCCAGTCAACCAACCACCCTTTCTTCCATCCATCCAAGCAACCCAAGCATTCCACTTTCTTCTTTCTTTCTGTCCTTCATCTTCCCTTCTTTCTTTTCTCCCTCCCTCCCTTCTTTTCTGCTCTTTTTCATTAATGCATCATAATCATCCCATTCCATATCTAAAAATCTAGGATATGTTTTTCTCCTGTTTATTTAAATGGAAATAATTTTCTCGAGAATTATTTGCGAATCTTCTCACATTTCGTAGTAAGCACATTTGTGGGGAAAGTGAAAAGTGAATTCTTGAGATCTGTACTGCAATTCCATGTGGAGGCCATCAAGCAAGTGGCTTCCAAGGGATGCTTTCCCTTGTTTAGCCTTTCCTTTTGTGGATTTTTTTTTAGAGACAGTCTCTCTGTCTCCAGGCTGGAGTGCAGTGGCACGATCTTGGCTCACTGCAAACTCCAGCTCCCTGATTCAAGCTGTTCTTCTGCCTCAGCCTCCCGAGTAACTGGGATTATAGGCACACGCCAGCATGTCCAACTAATTTTTGTATTTTTAGTAGAGATAGGGTTTCACCATGTTGGCCAGGATGATCTCGATCTCCTGACTTCATGATCCACCCACCTTGGCCTCCCAAAGTGCTGGGATTATAGGCATGAGCCACCACGCTTGGTCACCTTCTGTGGATTTTTAAAAATCACCCAATTTTAGGCCAGGAGCCTATTTAGCTTTCTGAGGAACTGCCAAACTTCTTATATTGTTAAACAGGATATTTATTTTTCCTCACTCAGGATCCTGGGCACACATTAGCTTCCTCATTTTTTCTCTGGGTCTGTGAGCAGGACTTTTCCAGCCCCTTCTCCTGGGTGTGTGGCCTTTCCAGGGTCTGGTTCATGGAGGGGCTCAGCAATCCATCCCATCTCACACAAACCCAAAACCACACCCCATGAAGGAGGGGACATGTGGCATTTGCTCATGGATCTGTCTTCTCCTTATCCTGACTTTACAACAGTCTTTGACCCAGCAGCCCGCCTCTTCCTTCTAGAATCACTTTTCACTTTTGTTTCCTTCATCGTTTCTCCCTAACAATATAAGTTCTGTGAAGACAGGAACATTTTCTCTCTTGTTTTCTATTACAGCCTCCCAGCACAAAATGGTACCTGGCACACAGTAGGTGCTCAGAAATATTTGATGAATAAGAGAAAGTGCTAAATCCTTTTTATACATTGTTTCATTTAATCCTTATAACAACTCTATGAAGGGATAATTATTTTTATTTCATACTCAAAAACAGGACCAGAGAGTTTAAGTAACTTCCCCAAGGTAACATAGCTAGTGAAATTTCTATGCTATGTGTTATCCAAACTATAATAGAACAAGCCTGCACCGGCTTCCCTGAAGAAAGCTGTTACTCCTCCAACTGTCCACTGGCTGTTCTGGAAAACTCCGGGAATGCTGCCCCTGCGATGGGTGGGCTCCTCCCTGTATCCTGGGTCTATACTCAAAGGTTCCCATCCTGTCCCAAAGCTGTCCTCCTCTGTCCCCAGAGGAAGGGACCTGGTTCTCCCTTGACTACTCCATCTTCAGCAAGGACCCTCTCCTTTTTAACATTTTTTTGAGATGGAGTCTCACTCTGCCGCCCAGGCTGCAGCACAGTGGCACAATCTTGGCTCACTGCAACCTTTGCCTCCAAGGTTCAAGTGATTCTCCAGCCTCAGCTTCTCAGGTAGCTGGGATTACAGGCATCCACCACCACACCTGGCTAAATTTTGTATTTTTAGTAGAGATGGAGTTTCACCATGCTGGCCAGGCTGGTCTGAATCTCCTGATCTCAAGTGATCCACCCGCCTTGGCCTCCCAAAGTGCTGGGATTATAGGCATGAGCCATTACACCTGACTAAGGACCCTCTCCTTAATGTCCCACAGCAACGTAGAGGCCAGGCAGGGACATTTAATAAAACTTTACCCATAGTTTGAGTATAACGAAAGCACAAAACAGAAAATAAATGACAAGCATCCTTGGGCTCAGATCCATCCCAGGGCTCCTCAGGCTGGCCTCCCAGTGAGCCTGGCCCCCAGTGCCCTTACGAGCCAAGTGGCTCACCCGCCTCCCCAGCACACCCCAAGCAGCTCTCTCATGTTCGTCTGCTCCGGCCGTCATAACAAATTACTACAGACTGGCAGCTTAAACAATGGAAATGTATTTCGTGGAGGCTGGTTCTGGAGGCTGGATGTCTGAGGTCAAGGTGTTGGCAGGGATGGGTTCTCCTGAGGCCCCTCTCCTTGCTCATAGACACTGCCTTCTGCCTGTGCCTTCCCATGGTCGCCTCTCTGTGTATCTGTGTCCTATTTAATCTGCTTATAAAGACACAGTCACATTAAATTAGGGCCCACCTTGACAACCTCGTTTCAACTTAACTGACTCTTTAAAATCTCCACCTCCAAATACAGTTACATCATGCGGTATTGCCAGCTAGAACTTCCATATGTGAATTTTGGGGGCCGGGGGACAAGTCAGCCCATAGTGACTCAGCGGAGAAGTGCATTTCCCCTTTCCGGGGATTGTAGAGGACTCTGCTCCCACGTCACAGCAATCTTGTTGACCTCTTCCAAAGACGACTGCCAGTGCCTCTATTCATTTCTCCTTTTCCAGTGGGGAACATTCTCGAGTCACATGGTTATGTGTAAAACAATGGGTGTCTGGTGGAGGATGACCGGTTAAAAGGGCCCACCCAATTGTAAAGTGGCAAAGTTCTGTGTTTCCAGAATATTTCCAGAGAATATCAATTAGGAGATGATGTGGAAAGCGGGGAAGGGTCAAGAGACGGGTTGCTGAAAAGAGCAACTCATCCTCAGTCTGGAACTCTGCTTATCCTAGAGGATAAGCCTTGCATTTCAACCCTGTGGATGAAGCTGTTGCCCATCCTGTGCAGTAGACTACCTTGCCTCGTGGGTATCAATCCAGGACCACAAAGCGCAGCTTTCTTTCTCTCCTGGAGCCATACACTGAGGTCTGTTCTGCACTCGTCTGTGCGCCAGGTCTTGGCAGCCTTCTCTGGACCTTGGGGCTCTTTGAGTACTTACAGTCTTTGTTCAAATAAGCAGTCTCCTGACGGCTTGCCCAGATGTGGAGCCCACATCTGGAAGCCATCCCTCGTCTTGGCCCAGGCATTCAGGCTTAGGCAATGTGTGTTTCAGGTACAGCCACACCCGGCTTATTGGTCCAAACATGAGGGCCTGTGCAGGGCAGAGGTCTTGGAGGCTGGCAGCTGGCTTGGAGACCATGTGTTAGGTTAAATCCTAACGGGTAGTCATTCAGAAATATGCAGGGACCCCCTGCCAATGGCATCACGTTGTATTCCTGTCCTACTATCCGTCCCTGTTTTTTTCTTGGCGAGGCTCAAAGTGCCAGGACTACCTCAAACACCCAGCATGTGACTTCCCTTATCTCTCTGCGGCTTGCTGGTGGCCCATCGTGGCTTGGCCGCTGGGTGGGGAGTGGTTATCTGAACCTCAGATTGGGTCTTCCAGTTGGGCATTTATAGCTGAGATGTATGGTGCAGGCATGAGGGAGGAATATCTCTATGTCACAAAGTGCCAAGTTTATGAGGGGCTTCCATATTTAAGGAAAACTGTGCTACAAAGCCCCACATACACACAGCCTGCTTCAGAGCCACAGCGCCTCTCCAAGAAAGGAAATACCCTGTCCACCATCCCCAAGAAGAGCAAGGACCAAGAGGGGTTTATGTGCAGGAAGGAAGGGGGCATTGCTGGCAGTTCATTTGAGTAAATGCTTGTTTCGGGAGCTTGTGTCAACCAGTTAGCCCCTGTTGACAGATTTCAGGTATGACAGGTCCAGGGAGCCAGGATCCTCACTGAAACTATCTGGCCTGACCTATGATAGGTTTTTTTTTTTTTCTTGAATCAACTTAAAAATTTCTCAAGGAGAGGCTGGGCGCGGTGGCTCACACCTGTAATCCCAGCACTTTGGGAGGCCAAGGTGGGTGGATCACAAGGTCAAGAGATCGAGATCATCCTGGCCAATATGGTGAAACCCTGTATCTACAAAAATATAAAAATTAGCCGGGTGTGGTGGTGCACACCTGCAGTCCTGGCTACTTGGCAGGCTGAGGCAGGAAAATTGCTTGAACCTGGGAGGCGGAGGTTGCAGTGAGCCGAGATCGCACCACTGCACTCCAGCCTGGTGACAGTGCGAGACTCCATCTCAAAAAAAAAAAGAATATAAAAAAAATTCTCAAGTAGAAAAATTAAAAAATACAGATAAAGGGAAAAAAATCATCCCTCAAATCTCTGCATTGTAGATGGCCACCGTTCACACTTTGGCTTATATACTGCTGCAATGGACCAAGTGTTTATGCTCCCCCCAAATTCATATGTTGACATCCTAACCCCCTGGGTGATGGTACTGGGAGGTGATCAGGCCGTGAGGTGGAACCTGCACAATTGGCATTCATCCCTTATAAAAGAGACCCCAGAGAGCCGTCTTGGCCCTTCTATCACCTGAGACACGGTGAGAAGAGCTGTCTGTGAACCAGGAAAAGCCCTTACCAGACACCAAACCTGCTGGCACCTTGATCTGGAACTTCTCAACTTCTCAAACGATGAGAAATAAATTTCTGTTGTCTATAAATCACCTAGTATATGATAGTCTCTTGTAGTAGCCAGACTGGACTAAGACAATTGTCAACCTTTCTCTTGTATGTATGAATAAACACTTTTCAAAATAATGACAAGGAATTATTCCATAATACTATTTCCTAACCTGCTTTTCACTTCATTGACGGTAATAATTTTCCTCTCTTTCTTTCTTTCTTTCTTTTTCTTTTTCTATCTTTCTTTTTTTCTTTTCTTTCTTTCTTTCTTCTTTTTTTTTTTTTTTTTTTTTTTTAGAAAGAGTCTAGCTCTGTCACCCAGGCTGGAGTTCAGTGATCTTGGCTCACTGCAACCTCTGCCTCCAGGGTTCAAGTGATTCTCCTGCCTCAGCCTCCCAAGTAGCTGGGATTACGGGCATCCGCCACCACACCTGGCTTATTTTTGTATTTTTAGTAGAGACTGGGCTTCATTATGTTGGCCAGGCTGGTCTCAAACTCCTGACCTCAGGTGACACACCTGCCTTGGCTTCCCAAAGTGCTGGGATTACAGGTGTGAGCCACCATTCCCGTGGACAATTATAATTTTCCATGCGAAAAGTGTACAACTACTTCAGTGGTCTTATCAGGAGCGCTGCTGCCTCTTATTGGGGGATTGAAAATCTGTGGAGACAATTTTAGTTGTCATAATGAGGGGTAGGAGTGGGGTGTGTTGTTGATGTGCAAATGGCACATCAGAAGGCAAGGGAGCGGAAAGTTAGATGTCCTCCAAAGCTCAAGTCCAGTCCCAGTTTTGAACATCCTAATGGACATTGATACAGGTAAGAAAAAACTTATGATGATTTGAACCCCAAACCTAACTTCATTTTGCATATAAGCACAGAGCTTTTCAGTGTGGTTTTAGTATAATTTCCCAACAATGCAACGAATAGTGTGTTTAGACCTTTTACTGTGAAATGTTGATGCAACCATCTGGAGAATCTCATCAGCAATGGCAATGCCAATGACAGCAGCTGAATCAACATCACACCACCTGTATCTACCTGTGTGGTGGTCACTGTGTCTGTGATGACTATACATACAGGTGAGTATACTTATTTAGCCACTTCCAAACATCATATAAAGAAAGTATCTACATTTAGTGGAACATTGTCTTATTCCTACTCAATCTCAACTTACTTAAAAGTAGATTCAAGCATCTGACTTGTTCATTATATCTTCAAATGTAGTTGTCCCTAAAAATTGCAAATTGACGCTGTGATCTCCTGGCTCTGCACTCTTCTTCTAAGCTTTGCCTTCTGCCTTTGGGCTTGGAGGTTTCCTCCAAGTTCCAGCTCCTAGATTCTCTCCATCTTGCTCCACTTGAGGGTCTGCCAGTGGGAGACACTGGCTTCTGGTTCCTCCTGGATCTTACAGTATAAGGATGGCAGTCACAGCCTGGCTACCAGAGACTCTGAGCAACACTTTTCTGTTCTTGCTTCTCCTGTTCTTGGGGGTAGTCATTCCCTATGGTTACTAATCCTGGAAAACCCTACCTTTATCTATTTGCTCTTCCAGTCTTTCCAAAACCTTTGTAAGCAATTCTCTATATTAACTCTCCTATGAAATACCTAGAGTAGTTGTTTTTGTGATTGATACATATGGATAAAAATGCCTAGGTTATACTATTTGGATTGTTTATATTATAGTCAGATCATTATATACATTCTTTAAAAATGTTATGCACCTGAGTAAATATATTATCTGTAAATTTATTTTCAAGGTAACAAAAGAGTTGTATTACAAAATATTTATTACTATAAAAAAGGGGTGTTGAGCCTGACAAAGTTGAAAACCACTCATCTATGTCATCCTTTTTAGTGACTGCCTTTATATTCGTCCACCTTCCCCTGCTGCTTGACATTCAGGTTACTGCTCGCATGTCACCACAACCCCTCCGCCCCCTGCCAATTTATACTGTACTAGTTACCTGCTGTCTGCCTTCCTCCACCAAAAGATAAGCTATATGAGGGCAGCCATTTAATCTGTTGCATTCACCGCTAGACTACCAGTATCTGAATATGTCAACTACTCAATAGATACCAAATCTGTATTTGCATATGTTAATTACACAATAATTTTTTTTTTTTTTGAAATGGAGTTTCACTCTTTTTGCCCAGGTTGGGCAAAATGTCATTCCCTCATTTATACCGTATTAGTTACTTGTCTGCCTTCCTCCACGAAAAGATAAGCTATATGAGGGCTTACAAAGGTGGCTTTGCGTTTCTGGTTGATGGAGTTGGTTCAGTTCATCCATGCTTGGGTAGGGCCAATCTAAGAGCCCATACCCACATCCCACTCAATCTCTGACCAATAAGGGATTTCACTATAGTCTTGAAACTTCATCCCAGTCTTATCAGTGCTGTCCCAAGTGCTAAAAATCTGTCTTCTCTACTTAACTGGCTTTACAGTTCCAAGATTATATTAATATAAGTAGAGAAATGGTGAAGGAAAACAAACCTGTGGTATTAATTATTCTGCGTTAAGTTTATTAACAAGTGTTATAATCAGGATAATTTAAATAATAAATAAGGGCAAGAAACAATACACATTTGAAACTGATATATCAATTTTGGGATTTCAATTTGAAATACATCATTGGTATTAGACCTGCAATTTTAATTTGTAAAGTATAAGAGAATTTGATTAAATTTTAGAACAGTATTTGAATGCTTAAGAAAAACTGACCTAATAGATGTGGTGCGTGTGCCTGTAATCCCATCTACTCAGGAGGCTGAGGCAGGATCACTTGATCCCAGGAGTTTGAGGTCAGCCTGAAAAACATAGCAAGACCCTGCCTATAGAAAACATTAAACAAAAGAAAAATAAATAAAAACTGGCTCACTATGTTTATAACCTTGATTTCAAGAGTTTCTTAAGAGTTTAAACGATTTTGTTTTGTAAATCTGTCCAGTCAGGCATTAAAAATGTTTAAAAGAACGTAATTATGTTTGTAAGTTGTATTTAATGGTTTAGAAGACTTTAACTATTAAGCTTAAGTTAATTTAAGATCAATAAAAGAACAATTGAATATTGTATTTTTTATTTTTGGACAAAAATTACTAGATTTATAAGTGGTTACTATTTGTAAATTAAACATAAGAGTGTAACAATATTTACATTGAAAATCTTACCATTTTAATAAATTGGTTATTAATTTTTAGCCCTTAATTATAATAAATGGGCCTATCTGTTTACAAACTCTTTGCAATATAAAAATAATTCAGAAGATACTCTCCTCCCCAAAGAGCATTAGAATTTTTTGTTTACTTTTCCATCTCCCCAGTTTGTCTCTAAATTCTTTAATTTTCCTAGCAAAACCAATTATGTTACTGTCAAACATATTTTTAAGTTATTTGTGTAATTGATCCTCTCCATTAATACAAATAATCCAATTTTTACCACTGATATGGTTTGGCTGTGTCCCCACCCAAATCTCATCTTGAATTGTAGTTCCTATAATCCCCACATGTGATGGAAAGTACCCAGTGGGAGATAAATGAATCATGCGGTGGTTTCCCTCATGCTGTTCTTGTGATAGTGAGTTCTCATGAGATTTAATGGTTTTATGAGAAACTTTTTCTGCTTTGCTTGGCACTTCTCCTTCCTGCTGCTGTATGAAGAAGGACATGTTTGTTTCCCTTCCACCAAGATTGTAAGTTTCCTGCAGCCTTCCCAGCCCTGCAGAACCATGGGTCAATTAAACCTCTTCCCTTTATCAATTACCCAGTCTCAGGCAGTTCTTTATAGCATGTGAAAGTGGACTAGTACATCTACTTATTGTACCATTTATCTTCTATGATCTTGAATTAACAATAAAATTGCCCTAAGCCTGCAACAATAAGATGCATAGACCATCTTCACAGCTTCCGTTAAATTCTGTTTTCTTTCAAGAGTACCTGGTAACTTCTAGTAATATGGCAGTCAGGTATTCAATGACTGTCCTGACTAAAACAACTAAAATGATTTTTTTTAAAATTTTAAACCAAATTTTATAAATGATTACAAGTGAGGAATATACCAAGTCTAAAAGTAAAATAAAAGCAAGACCCCATGGGAGGTTAACAAGTTCCAAAACTAGCTTTCCTCTAAGGGTTTCCACCAGTTCTTGAGATTTCACTTTGCAAGTGCATTGGGTGTAGGGGGATGGAGACAAAGCCCAGATTTTGCCCAAGGAGGGGATATAATAGGAGACCTCCATATATAGCTGGGACTTGTACTACATATGAATGAGACATCAACCCTACTGCACAGAAATTCATAGCAAAATTTTGATTTTCTCAGCCTTGCTGAGAGGTGGAGAAGGAAAAAAATATATCCCTTGAGAATCTGTAACTATATGACAGCCCTCATGCAACATTTTATCTTAACTAACCACTAGTGTGGTCCGGAAAACATCACGGAGATTTTAACTTAAAATCCTTTGTTTGTAGCATCTCCAGATGATTCATAGAAATAAGGCCAGGAGCGGTGGCTCATGCCTGTAATCCCAGCACTTTGTGAGGCTGAGGCGAGTGGATCATGAGGTCAGGGGTTTGAGACAAGCCTGACCAACATGGTGAAACTCTGTCTCTACTAAAAATACAAAAATTAGCTGGGCATGGTGGTGCATGCCTATAATCCCAGCTACTCAGGAGGCTGAGGCAGGAGAATTGCTTGAACTCAGGAAGCGAAGGTTGCAGTGAGCCAAGATCGTGCCACTGCACTCCAACCTGGGCAACAGAGCAAGACTCCACCAAAAAAAAGAAAGAAAGAAAGAAAGAAAGAAGAAAGAAAGGAAGAAAGAAAGAAAGAAAGAAAGAAAGAAAGAAAGAAAGAAAGAAAGAAAGAGAGAGAGAAAGAAAGAAAGAAAGAAAGAAAGAAAGAAAGAAGTGACCTCTCTGGAAAAAACATAATTAACTCAGTTCTGCAAAAATTCCCTCAGGTAAAACTGCAAATAATATAAGCAACTTAAAAAATTATGCAATTTATGAGGAATCAAGATACTATGAATGAGAAGAGGCAGAAACAACAGATAGTAGAAATACATCTTTAAAAGTTCACATACGTGTTTTCAGATAAAGAATACACATTATCTACATCTAATATATTTTTTTTAATTTAAAGATTTATAATCCCATGTAGATTTCAGGAAAAATAATTAAACAGAAGCTTGGAAATTTGAACAGGAACATGTAGATTTTAAAACAAATCAAATCTAGTAGAATTTCAATAAATGGAAATTATAGCAAATATATATACATATTTTTTTCTTCTGTCTTCCTTTTCCTTCTCCCTTCCTTGCTAAAATATAGCAAATATATATATATAGTGTGTGTGTATATATATATATATACACACACACATTCTTTTTTTTGAGACTGAGTCTCACTCTATCACCCAGGATGGAGTCCAGTGGCACGATGTCGATTCACTGCAACCTCCACCTGCTGGGTTCAAACGATTCTCCAGCCTCCCGAGTAGCTGGGATTACAGGTACCTGCCACCATGCCTGGCTACTCTTTGTATTTTTAATAGAGATGGGGTTTTTGCCATGTTGCCTAGGCTTGTCTTGAACTCCTGACCTCAAGTGATCTGCCTGCCTTGGCCTCCTAAAGTTCTGGGATTACAGGCATGAGCCACTGTGCCTGGCTGCAATTATATATTTTAAAAAAGATCAGTGAAGTAACTAATTAGGTACAGCTAACATGGGTATTTGTTAACTGGAAGATGGATGTGAAACAATTTAGAATACAGTCTAGTGGAATAAACATCAATGGATGAATGGACAAAGAAAATGTGGTGGCTGGACATGGTGGCTCACATCTGTAATTCCAGCACTTTGGGAGACCAAGGCAGGTGGATCACCTGAGTGAGGTCAGGAGTTCAAGACCAGCCTGGTCAACATGGGCGAAATCTCATTAGCCAGGCATGGTGGCACATGCCTTGTAATCCTAGCTACTCAGGAGGCTGAGGCAGGAGAATCACTTGAACCCAGAGGGCAGAGGTTGCAGTAAGCTGAGATCACACCATTGCACTCCAGCCTGGGCAACAAGAGTGAAACTCCATCTCAAAAATAGAAAATAAAAAAAGAGAAAGAAAATGTGATATTAACATAAATACAGAATGGAAATTTTACTATTTGGCCATAAAACAAGAATGAAATCCTGTCATTTGCAGCAACATGGATGGAACTGGGGCCATTATATTATGTAAAGTAAGCTAGGCATAGAAAGACAAATATTGCATATTTTCACTCATATGTGGGACCTAAAAACGTTGATCCCATAGAGGTAGAGAGCAGAATGATAGTTACGAAAGGCTGGGAAGGATGTGCATGGGGGAGGAAGGAGGGAGAAAGAGGCTGGTAAATGGGTTCAAATACACAGATAGAAGGAATAAGTTCTAATGTTTGACAGGATAGTAAGGTGACTATAGTTCACAGTCATGTATTATGTATTTCAAAACAGCTAGAAGAGAGAACTTAAAAGTGTTCCCATCACGAAGAAATGACAAATACTTGAGGTGATGAATACCCCAAATACCCTGACTTGATAATCACACATTCTGTGCATGTAACAAAATATCGTTTGTACTCCATAAATATGTACAAATATGTACCCGTTTAATTTTTAAATATTTTTATTTTTATTTTTATCTTATGCTTTTGAGACAGAGTCTTGCTCTGTCGCCCAGGCTGGAATGCAGTGGTGCCATCTTGGCTCACTGCAATCTCCACCTCTCGGGTTCAAACAATTCTCCTGCCTCAGCCTCCTGAGTAGCTGGGACTACAGGCGCATGCCATCATGCCCAGCTAATTTTTGTATTTTTAGTAGAGACAAGGTTTCACTATGTTGGCCAGGCTGGTATTGAACTCCTGACCTCAGGTGATCCACGTGCCTTGGCCTTTCAAAGTGCTGGAATTACAAGTTTGAGCCACTATGCCCAGCCTAATTTTTATTTTTATTTTTTAACTCAGGCAACATATAGAAGATTGAATATGTATTCTCTTCTTAGTAATAATACGCTATAAATACATAACAGAACTATAACTAGAAAAATCCCAAATGTTGGAAAATTCAGCAACATGTTTCTATAACCTGTGGTTTAACGAAGAAATTACAAAGGAAATTACAAAAAATGATATAGAAAATATAAAGCAAAGGTTAAGAAAGATGGTGAACAACATGAGAATGTTTAATTTGTGTCTAATCAGAGTCCTTAAGTAGAAAATAAGAAGAATGAAGATACATAACATTCAAAAAATAATTGCTGAAAATTTCCTAGAATTTTTTGAAATATACAAATCCTAGATCCATCATAATAAGAGTTAAAGAGTAGCACAGTAGTAACTTCATGCTAATAACAAAAGAAACATCACCCACAGCAAAGTGATCATTAGACTTACTACTGATTTCTTAGTCACAATAATGGAAGCCAGAAGACAGCCGAATAAATTGTCAAAATGTGAAAGAATTAAAATACCTTATAAGAAGGAGACCAAAATAAAGAAATTTTAATACAAATAGAAACATAAAGAGTTTATCATTAAACAACAACAAATCTCTGATTAAAGGAAATTTTAAAGGATTTATTCTAAGCCAAAGGAAAGTTACTTCACATGATTAATAATATCTAATTTGTAGGGAAAGGTTAGAATTAAATAATGGGCAAGAATAAAATATAAGTGGGGAGGAGCTTGACTGCAGTTAAAGGTTTCTAAAGTCCTTAACGGGAGCATAAAGTTATTAGTTAACTTTAAATTTTGTTGGCATGCTTGTTAGTACTAGAGTAACCACTAAATAAAAAGACACATTGCCTCATAATTTCTAAATAAGTGGAGGTGGGTGGAATGAAATAACAAAAAGGAAAAAAAAAAACATTTTAAAGAAATGAGAATTTGTCAGGTGCAGCTAACATGATACTTAGAGAACAAGTTATAGTCCTAGATGTTTATATTAGGAAAGAAGAAAATAGTAGAAAATACAAAATAGTGGAACAAATAGAAAGTGTATAGTGAAATGTGAATAAAAATCCAGTAATCACTATAAATGTAAAAGAAATAAACTTTCTGGTAAAAAGGCAAAAATTGCCTGGCTGGATTTTTTAAGTCCAGGTGTATGTTGTTTAAGAGACATACGTCTTAAGCATAAGAGTACAGGAAGATTAAAAGTCAAGAATGAAAAAAAAATCATATGCTAAGGAAATGCTAACTGAAAGAGAAATTAAGTAATGATATTCATATTAACATAAGAGCAAGTAAACCTTAAGGCAAAAAGCATTACTAGCACTAAAGTTCATGACATAATGAATGATAAAAGGTCCAGTTTTCCAGAAATAAATACAGTTCTCAATTTGAATACAGACTCTCAAACACACATAAATCAAAAATTGACAACTCTACAAAAGAAGCTACCAAATTCACCATCTCTGTGGGAAACCTTAATATACCAATTTTGGTAAATATTTCATAGACTATACCCTTTAATCACAATTCAATTAAATCAGAAATAAAAAAGATAATTTAAAAACCTTGTACATTTAGAAACCTACATAAAACACCTTAAATCTGTTAACATATTAAAAACAAAATCATGATGGAAATGAGAAAATATTGGCACTAAACTGTAACCAAAAGTAATGCATCAAAATTTGTCAAGTGCAGCTAACATGACACTTAGAGAACAATTTATAGTCCTAGATGTTTATATTAGGAAACAAGAAAATCTAACATGTAATAAGCCTAAGAGGCAACTGAAGAATTACCTCCCCCCAAAAAATAGCAGAATAGCCTAAAAAAGGGAAGAAATATACTAAAGGTAAAAGTAGACATTAATGAAATAGGAAATATATATTAGTGAGGTTCAACAAAGCCAAAAGTTGTTTTCTGGGGGACAGAACTCCAAAATAAACATTAGCAATATTAGTCAAGGAAAAAAACACACAAATAAACAGTAATAGAAATTTAAATGGGGATTATAACTATAGATGCCATAGAGATTGAACAGATAGATTATAGAACAATAGTAACTGGTTATGTTGTCAGTGACCTTGAGTAAGTCTATTTTCTCATTATAAAATGTTTGAATTAGCTCTGATCTCAAATGTCTCTGAAAGCAGTGTTTCCCGCAATTCAATGGGGATTTTATTAAAAGGTAGATTTTGACTCAGTAAATCTGGAGTGGGACCTGAGAATCTGCAATTCTAACAAGGGCCACCCCCCGTCCCTCTGATGTAGATATTGCTGGTCCATATTTGAGTAGCAAGGCCTTCAGGCACCATCATCCTTTACATCAGTATCACTGTCTTTTGAGACAGGTTCCACTCTGTATTTTGTGTTGCCTTTTTGTAACATTCACTCTCAAGTTCCCAAATTCCTTCCCGTGCCACCCAGATCTAGTAAAGCTAAGATTCATCAGAGTCAAAACCTTAAATAACTTTTAAGAAGCAAAAAATAATATAAAACAAGCCCAGCACCCTCTAATTTTACTACAAGCTGTAACTAAAAGGATATCATTCCTAAAAAAGAACACCTACAATTAAGGCCCCTTCTTTCTTTCATTTTGTTTTGTTCTGTTTCGATGAGCTGATTTACTCTACATTATGGAAAATGGGTGAATTGAAAACTGTCCTATAGACACAATACATGCCAATACTTGACTTACAATGATGTACATTATATAATTCATTCATTGACAATAAACACTGTGATAATTTTCTCTCCTTAACTATATAAGTGGAATTTCTAGTTGTCTTCATGCAGTGTTTCTGAGGCTTATCTTAATTATCCCAACATCATTAGCAGTTGAATAAAAAGTCATTTTGATGTGCAGTGTGGGAGAAAAATTCTCCAGAATAAAGCCTTCTAAAGCATGAACTTTAACTTTAGACTCCCTTTGTGTAAGTCAAGGAGACATTGATTAAGTTATTTTGCTTGAGTGCACAAAAATGAGAATTTTCTCTTGCTCACAATTCCTAACAGTAATAAGGGTTGCCATCTTTAATATTTAAGCTCAAGGCTAGAGGGGGAAAGGCATTTATGCATATACATGTACAACCTGGCAAATATTAGCCATCTGTCCCCACATACCTGGAACCAAGCAGAAAAATGAAATGGGTTGCTCTGGCTATCCCAGAAAATGGGTAAGGAGAATTTTTAAATAAAACATGACATAGTCACTGGCATGGCAGTCACCTGGGTGTCGCTCTTCTTATTGTTGCTGCTGGTGCTGTTCGCCATGTCCCACTCCAGCCTGGGCTGGGGGTGAATGAGCCAGAGGAGATATTTGATAGAGGTCAGGACTGTCATTGGAACATTAAAGGCAAGAGTCCTGTGGAAGTACCCAGTTATTCATGCCATCTTCAGATGGGTTCTAATTGGCTGTGCCTCAACACGAAATTCAACCCAAAACCAAGTAAGCCATTTACCAAGTCCAAAGCACCAGTCTTCTTTCTGATTCCAATGCTCCAGTGCACGCACCATGAATCCAATGCATGGTGAAATCTGAGTGGGAGGCCAGGGGCTGGGACCACAGAGCACTCAGCTATTGAGAACACAGTCTTCTGGTACTGTCCTTTCTGGTCATGGAATCCCAGCAGAGACACAGTGATGAAAGGCTGGATAACATCTATATCACTCATAATATCTATCTCCCAGGGTAGGTGGGTAACCACCACTGACACAGAAGTAGACAAGTCATTCTTCAACCTGTATTTTTAAAAAGGTAGCACCTCTCTATAAGCTTTTCCAAGGAAATCAAATCTCATAGTGAATATTGGGGACTTTTTCGCTATCTACTTAAGAAACAGTCATGCGAACATATTCCCTCATAAGACTTTGCAGCTCTCTGTGAACTAGGATTGCTCCCACCCTTTCACAGGTGAGCCCTGAGATCCAGGCAGGTTCAGCAACAAAGCCGAGGCCCCAGGGATTGAGTCAGCCTCTTCATTCAAACCCAGGTCTCTCAAACTCCACAGCTCCACATTGCTGCCCAGCACAGCCACTCAGAGATGGCTCTGCTCTTACAAGTGCCAGGGGTGTCGGAGCACAAGTACAAAAATTGTACTTTCAACAAATTGTTCTACTCGGTCACATCTAGGGAGTAAACTTGTTCTTCCCCAGAGATGTGGATTTTGTGTGTGAAACAACCTAATCACCGAAAACTATTGGACATAATCATCTGTACTCTTTCTAGGGTTCGTGAGAGGATGGAAGCTGTCTGTCCTGCTCACAGCTACATCCCATGGCCAGAACAATTCCTAACACTTAGCTTGCGCTCAACAAATATCTGTGACTGATGGCTCAAGTGCTATCTGTTCAAATAATTTATTAATAATTGAATGAATAAATGAGAGTTCAGGAAATGACCAGAAAGTATGAGGTCATCCCAAGGGTCTGGATTATGATGTAAACCTTGTTCTTGGAAGGTCCATTCTGGGACAGATGGGATACCCTCATGTATAGGGTAGGCCTGGGGGTACGAGATTGTTCTCTAGCGCATTCAATTAGAAAACAAAATTAGGAACATAAATATGAAAGCCAATTGTTCAGTATTTTTACCTCTTTTTTTTTTTTTTGATGGAATTTCACTCTGCCACCCAGGCTGGAAGGCAGTGGGGTGATCTCAGCTCATTGCAACTGCCACCTACGGGGTTCAAGGGATTCTCCTGCTTCAGCCTCCCAAGTAGCTGGGACTACAGGCCTGTGTCCCCACACCTGGCTAATTTTTGTATTTTTAGTGGAGACAGGGATTCACTATGTTGGCCAGGCTGGTCTCCAACTCCTGACCTCAAGTCATCCATCTGCCTTGGCCTCCCAAAGTCCTGGGATTACAGGCATGAGCCACTGCGCCCAGCCTCTTTTTACCCCTTTTGAGAAGCGTTCCCTGAATAACCATACATCAAATTGATGGGTCCCTCTCTTTCTCACCTATTAATTGATTCACAAAACATTTCTTGAGCATTTTAGAGAGACCAGGCACTGTGGTTATAGAAGAGAATTAAAACCTCTGGACTCAGAGTGCCTCATGGTAAGCAGATAAGGAAACCAGGTAATATGATAAATTTCTGCTCAGGGTGGTAGAGGAGTGCATGTGAAACCTCCTCCTTCTAATGCCAAAACATATATTTAATACATTTGTGCATGGAAATGACAGAGTATATATTTGAAGGATGACAATACATAGTCACTAACTTAGCTTCCTGGGGACGTCAGGACAAGAGACCACAAACAGAGCAGCTCAAAACACAAACGCATTGTCCCACAGTTCTCAAGGCTGGAAATCCAAGGTCAAGGTTCGGTAGGCTTGGTTCCTTCTGGTGGCTGTGAGGAAGGCCTGTTCTGGGCTCCCCTACCCTGCGTCTGGTGGTTGGCTGGAATCTCTGGCACTCCTTGGCTTGTGGATGCGCGCCCCGGTGGTGTGCCCTGTGTCTCCTCTCTGGGCATCTCCGCGTCCATAGTTCCCTTTCGGCAGGGACGCCAGTCAAATCCTAGGGTCCACACCCATGACCTCATCACCCCACTGACCTTATTTTAACTTGATTACCTCTGTAAAGACTCTCTTTCCAAATAGGTCACATTCTGAAGTACTGGGAGTTAGGACTTCAACATAGCAGTTTAGGGGACATTCAACATATCAATTCAACCCATAACAGTCACAGTAAAAACAAGATAAAACAAAACCTAGATGAAAATCTCTGTGGAGCAGGAGTGGATACCCCTGTGGTGAGCAGGGGCTGAAGCTGTGGGTGAGCAGCCTGGAAGGCAGCAGTGACGTGAGAAGCCAATCCTATGGAGGAAGGCGGCTGGACTGCCTCCTTGGACGGTGAGAGTCAATGCCAGGTGCCCTGCCTGCTGGAAACCCCAGCCTGTGAGCATTCCCTGCCTGTGAACAGAGCTGGAAAAGCTCCCCTCCCTTACTGCAAGGTTGCAATAAGAAACAAGCCGCTTGCTGGGGTGGAAGGAGGCTCTAGACATGAACATGCGTCTGCTGGAGCCCGATGGCCCCAGAGAAGACCACGCTGAGCTTTGTGGGCATGAATCCCAGGTCTGACCTGTCCTCCTAGGAGGCTGCATGGGAGCACTCAGAAACTTCCAGATAAGAAAGGGTAAATGGAGAGGGCAAGGAAAGGCCCATACAAGCAGAATGTGCAAATAAAACTTACCATACAGTTGAGAAAATCCAACAGCAGAACAAAAGAGAAAAACCAACAAAGCCAATAGCTGGAAGAAATCATGCCTCCCGAAATAGAAACCAGAGAGCAATCAGGAAGTGACTCTCCCAAAGAGAAAGGAGGAGATGTCATTCATAAATAGGAACAGGTGTTTACATCAGCAAATCACAAGCAAAGATGTTATGTGAAAGGTATATGCATCACCTCTCCCTTCTGACATTTCCGATAAAACAGTAATAAGGAAGTAAAAAGGAATAAATCCCTAAGGACAGTGAATATAAAAGAAGGCATCAGTAGAAAAGAGAGTTCAGTGAAATTTTCCAGGACAAAAATTAGATGGACAGTTGCCATTGACCTAGCGGAATTAAGGAAGACACAACCCGAAGAGCACATAGAGAATGGTATCTACAGGAGAAAGGTCCTGGCAGAGAGGGCAGATGGCAGAGATGACAGTGCTCAAAACAAAGTCAGTCACAGGTAGTCATAAGAATATGATTTAATTTAAACTAGTGATCCATCACAACAGATAACAGATGCCATCTGAAATGGCTAGATCAAGAACTTTAGCCATCTAAGCATATTACATAGTGCTGTGCAGGTAATTTCCAGAGCTGCAGCTGAAAGGGTTCAAAGAGGTTGCCTCGAGGTATGAGGACTGGAGTGTGGGAAGGGGGCAAGGAGGGGGAAAGAATCACTGTGATTTATTTCCAGCCTTTGGGCACGATTTGATTTTTTAACTCTATGCATGTATGACTTTGATAAAAAAAATTTCAAACTAAAAGAAAACAACCCCAATGTGGCACATGCTACAGAAATGGGAGTGAAAAGAGAGCTGTTCTGAGTCCTGTGTGGTGAACTGGAGAGAAACCTTTCTAGAAGAGGGTTGCTCACAATTGTGCGACCCCATACTTCAACCCACTTGTGGTTTCATTCATTCCTTCATTCTTCTACGATGCACCAGACACTGTGATAAGTGCTGAGACTATATCAGTGCAGAAAGAGACCTGGATAGTATACAGTATATCCATTTCCCATGCCATTTCCCCCACTGCTGGGAACAACTTCTGCTTATGTGTCCTTCTCTTAAATCCCCACATAGCACTTTGAATGATGCTATACTGACACAGTCAGGAAATACTCATGAAATTAGTCAATGAATGAATGAAGCAACTTGTAGAATCCATGTGAACAGGCAAGTGGCCATGAGGATAAAGATAACTTTCTGGATTTGAAGTATAAGAAATTTCTCTTCTAATCAAATGACAATAAATTTAGGAAAAAGTTAGAAATCCAGTATCCCAGACAGAAAGATCCTGGATCTGTTTTTAGCTCAGGAACTATATAGTCTTGGTTGTCACTTTATTTATCAATATGGCAAAAGTCTTACCTATAATGGGACTAATGATAACATCTCATAGCATTGTTATAGGAATCAGTTGAGACAGTGCTTTGTAAACAATAGAGCTCTATAAACATCTTAATTGCTTTAGCCTTGGGATTTTAAGTAGATTTTGCCTATTTCTTTTAGAATAATGGGAGCTTAGAAACATGGCACTTATGGAGTCCATCCTCTCATTTGGTAGAAGAGGAGACTGAGGACCAGAGAGGAGCACTGGGTTGCCTAAGGTCACACAGCCAGGCTGCGGCAGTGTTGAGCCTGAGATCCACACTACTGAGTTTGGCATATCTTCCTACAAGACAGCTCAATCCAGTTTGTCCGCTTTGGGTTCAGAGATTTCAAATCAGAATTTTTTGTAAGGTCTATAATTTAAAAGTGAGAAAAGAACTAGTCAAGTATGAAGGAATTCAAGGTTTTGCATATCAGAAATTCCTAAGACTCAAATGAGCAAATTATAACAAGTTAGCTCCTGAGTCCAACAGAGTCTTCTGTCTTATTTCCAGTGAAGTGTTGATCCCTTCTTTCTTGAGTGCAGAGCAGACACCAACAACGTGACTGCTTTATGAATAAAATGCAGTGCAGTAAACCTGCTGTTCTGGTTTCAGGATACTGCATAGAGGTGTGTGTGGATGGTCCCGTGCTGCATTCTGGAAAGACCCAGGAAGAAATTAAGTTCCAGAAAATGAATTACATCTAATAAAGTCTTTGGGAATCTCATTTGAGGAACTTCATTTCCAAAGTCGTATGTGAATTTATACATTTTAGGAGGCAATGACAGAGAAACAGTTAAAATTTGTTGAGTTCTCCTGTGATACCGGCACTGTGATTAAAAACCTGGTCATTATTAGTTCTCCTAGTCGTTTCAACAACCCTTTTTAAAATCAGAAAACTAAGGCTCAGAAATGTTAACTGGCCTTCCCAAGTCAGAGAACAAATAAGTTGCAGAGTGAGACTTAAACCAAGGTAATGTAGTTCTAAAGCCTGTGTGTTATGAGACTATCTGGCACAGAGGAAAACTTGTTGCTGACTTAGCGACATGACTTAGAACTTGATAATGTCTCTGGAAGAAAGCTGAGAGTGTCAGGATGTTACAGCCTCAAAATATACTAAGTGCTAAAAAATTATAGGGAAGACATGACTTTATTTTTAAAAGTGTGGGTTATATTTAGCCTCTCAGTTGGGATTAGATGGCATCATATGTTTTTAAGAGAAAAGCTTCTGCAGACAAGGAAAACATGTATTACTCAAAAGCCTGGGGTAAGGTTGGAGAAAGGCTGAGGAGTCAATGGTGAGAACTCTTTTCTCCATGGCAGTCACAGACAGCACAGGGAATAATGAACACCACACCCAGTGATTTAGGTTCCCGCCAGGGCTTAGCAATAGTGGCCCCAGTCCCCAACGGCTCCCTTCAAATATGCTCCAATGAGACACACAATGAAAGAGCATTTGCCAAACCTAGAGCCTTTGAGATGAGTCTACCAGAGCCTCACCGCACCCTGGTCTCTGTAATATATGTCGTATGATTTATGAGTCATAATATAATTTTATATATTACATAATACATGTATTATTTATATCTCATGTATAGTATATATTTTTACTTCACTATATATATATTTAACTTTAAATGTATCTATGTTAGATATACTTAATATACTATGCATATTATACCATGTATATATTATAACATATATTTTATGTAATATGTAATATATAATATATAACATATATAATATATATAATATATGATAATATATGTTATATATAATATGTTATACATTATATGAAGTATGTTATCATATATATTTCATATTATATGAAATATATGTTATAATATATAATATATATTATATGGGAAATATAGGTTATAATATTATATGTAAATACATAGGAGGAGCTTAGAATTACACATAATATAATATAAACCCAGGTAAACTATTTTTGGGATATTTAGAAAAAAAGTCAATCATCAGAGACCCATCCTGGGTGACTTAATAACTTGGATCTTCTATTCAAATCACTTTAACAGCCTGTAATCCCAGCACTTTGGGATGCCGAGGTGGGTGGATCATCTGAGGTCAGGAGTTCAAGACCAGCCTGGTCAACATGGTAAAACCCCATTTCTACTGAAAATACAAAAATGAACCAAGTGTGGTGGCAGGTGCCTGTAATCCCAGCTACTTGGGAGGCTGAGGCAGGAGAATTGCTTGAACCCAGAAGGTGGAGGCTGCAGTGAGCCGAGATCGGACCATTGCACTCCAGCCTGGGCAACGAGAGTGAGACTCCAACTCAAAACAAACAAACAAATCACTTTAACAAACAAACTACAAAGTACTTACGTCAAGTGCCAGGCACTCTGCCAGGCACCATGCGCAATTCAGAGATGCTTTGCCTCTCAGTTGCTTAGAGTGGATTAGACAGAAAATTCCATCTCATGACCTCTCTTTCCTCCATGTCTGCTCAGACCTTTCTAAGCTGGTAAGTGCTGCATCCATTCAGGTTGCAGTAATAGCTGAGATTGCAGTGTGTGTCTCACACTGGCATCTACAGGACTCCGAGGGTCTGAGGACTTGGGGGCCACGAGTTCTGTACAGTACACTTTTTGAGACTAATTTTTAAAGATCTTAATAGAAGTGAATTCAGCATCATTTGATGACCACTCTAAAACAAAATCCCTGCCTAGGAGTGAGGTACCTGCATTTGTATTTACAATCTTTTTGTCACCAAGGAACATACAATTGTTCTGGGTTAGTGCCAGAATAGTGGGGTGTGGTAAAGGAGAAATCTTGGCAGATGAAGGCTGTGATACTACCTTGTGCCAACTGAACACAAAGATTTCATACTAGTTGGCAGAGAAGAGGCAAGAAAATCATTGAGCCATTAGATGTCCCCCAAGAATATAGGGATATCAAAATTAAACAAAGCAACGAAACTGCTGCCGCAGCAATGAGTGCTGTTCATAAAGCCATCAATTTAGCTTTAGCAAACAAGATCAACAGTCCTGTAAGATAACATTTTAATTTTGATGTTGGCTTTGTTGTTGTTTTGTTTTTTGGTTTTTGAGACAGAGTCTCACTCTGTCGCCCATGCTGGGCTGCAGTGGCGTAATCTCAGCTCACTACAACCTCTGTCTCCTGGGTTCAAAAGACTCCCGTCTTAGCCTTCTGAGTAGCTGGTATGACAGGCACCCACCACCATGCCCTGCTAATTTTTGTATTTTTAGTACAGACGGGGTTTCACCCTGTTGGCCAGGCTGGTCTTGAACTCTTAACCTCAGAAGATCCACTCATCTTGGCCTCCCAAAGTGCTGGGATTACAGGTGTGAGCCACTGCGCAGGGCCTGTGAAATCAATGCATAAGAACTATGAGTAGAAAGGATTAAATATGGAGTTTTGTAAGCAGCATTACTATAGAAAAAATTTAAGGCAGTAATGGTGGTCCATAACATACTTTGCCTTTAAAAAGGGTCCAGGCCAGGTGTGGTGGCTCACACCTGGAGTTCTAGCACTTTTGGAAGCTAGGGCAGGAGGACTGCTTGAGCCCAGGAGTTCAAGAGCAGCCTGGGCAACATAGTAAGACTCTGTCTCTACAGAAAATTTTAAAAATTAGCCAAGTGTGGTGACATGCATCTATAGTCCCAGCTACTCAGGAGGCTGTGGGAAGAGATTGCTTGAGCTGAGAAGTTCAAAGCTACCATGAGCCATGATTGCACCACAGCACTCCAGCCTGGGCAACAGATCAAGATCCTGTCTCCAAAAATAAAAAACAAATTTAAAAGTGTCCATCTGTTGCTCAAGCTTACAAATACTCAGGTATGGTCTGGGTGCGGTGGCTCATGCCTGTAATCCCAGCACTTTGGGAGGCTGAAACGGGCGGATCACAAGGTCAGGAGTTCGAGACCAGCCTTGCCAGTATGTTGAAACTCTGTCTCTACTAAAAATACAAAAGTTAGCTGGGCGTGGTGGGTCATGCCTGTAATCCCAGCTACTCAGGAGGCTGAGGCAGGAGAATCACTTGAACCCAGGGGGCGGAGGTTGTGGCAAGCTGAGATTGTGCCATGCACTCCAGCCTGGGCAACAAGAGCGAAACTCTGTCTCAAAAATACCCACAAAAAACAGAAAACAAAACTACAACAAAAAAACACTCAGGTAACAGGAAAGGGAAAACTTAGTCACATTGGGCATTGGAGGCTGGTTGGCTGCTCACAGAAGGACAGGGGAAAGAGAAGGAAATGCTGTTCTGTCTTATATCAAGAAACCTGAGTTTCCTGAAGAGCAGACTTCAGGCTCTTCTGTAGCTTATATAATAACTGAAACAAAACTAGATATCCCTTGCACACATTTTGGCTGACATTTAATCTTTTCATCATATGTTAGCATAGTCACAAAAGACATACTTTACAGTGTGTTGCAAAAATTGGATTTAAAAAACTGTTGGGGAACTCTTTTAAATATAAATAACAAAGTCTAAATACCATAAGAGTAGAAAACCACCATCATTGACTTATAAAGGATGTGGCCTCCTGTTGCTTAACTTTCAGAAATTTTTATCATTCTTTTTCCTTCTTGAATCCACATTTCCATTGTACTTCTCCCACAGAATTTTATCCCACTGTAATAACTTTATGCTTCAAGGTATTAATCAGTCACTTAGTCCTGAGTCTTTGCCACAGAAATATTCCCATAAATTGGGGTTTTAAGCTCTTGAAATTTTCAGTAGCTGTAGGGTGCTGGGTGTTAATTTTTATCTAGACTAATTTATTGTGGCAATTATTATTAGTTTACAATTGATCAAAACAACATAAATATGTTTCAAATATTTACATATAATTATTCACATAAAAGTAAAATGCTATTGAAATGCCTCTCTAGGGATGGATTTATCCTTAGGTGAATATTACTTATTGCTGGAGTAAGACAAGGTTCAGCTTCAATTCTATTTCTAGTTTTCATTTTTACACATGTAAGCTCTAAAAAAACTTTGTTCCCATAAATAAATGGCAGGTACTTTGTAACAGCAATGACATTGAACTCTTTGAACTCGTTCCAAAGGATATTCCAAAAATCACCTAATAATCTATCATTGAAAATTAAAAAAAATCCATCATCAAAAATTATTTTTAGTAATCTATCAGGTGACAACTCAATTAGCTTCTCCTTCAATTATAATAAAAGCCAATGCCCTCCCTCCAAAAAAGAAAACCATCCGATTTACAAAAGATTTGTTATTCAATTATTGGAGTCATTTAGTTTTTCAACTTTGGGAAAATATAACCAAAAATGATGATTAATTATATCTATTTATTCTTACATTTAGGCATTTTATTTCACCCACTGTTACCAGAAAATCTAAATACTGTTAATTTCAGTATGCCTTTGCCAATAGACTATTTTTGATAAAATTCTTTTACTTATCAAGGGTTTTCCATCTATTTTATTTCAGACATTAGAGCTACTAATTTAGTTCATTTAATTTATGGAAAACGTTTGTCATCATATGAACAAATGGATAAAGTCAATCCTCATGGTCTAAACAATCAGCGAAATTACTGAGGCTTTCTGTGAGAAACAATCTGCCTTCATTCCTCAGTTCAAGTGAATGTGTTAAGATGTGTCTCTGAGACAGTATCTCACTTCAAAGCGTGCTGTGGGATAAAGCGTACAGACTGACCCCCACTGCACGTGAGTTTCTCTCCTTGCTTGCTTTCTCTCTGGAGGCAAGATCTCGGTCAATAGTTAGGAGATAAAAGAGGATAGTTTAAAATAGTCAGAGCATCTAACTTGGATTTAAAAACTCCATCTCTGAAGCTGTGCTTTCCTTTAACAGAAAATATGTGTGACTGTGAGTGTGTGATGCTTTGATTAAAGACCAATATGTTAAATGGCCCTTGGCTTGACACTCTCGTCTTTATGTTCCGGGGCACCCACAAGAGGCGCGCTTTTCTTTTGCGAGGAGGGAGGAGAGCGGTTGCGAATGGGACGTTGGCAAAGGAGACCTGTTCTGTTCTCAGCAGCTCAGTATCAGACAAAATTCTCAAGGAAGCTGCAGGTCTGGAAATCTGTTTGCATTAACCCAACTCTGGAGGGCCTATCCCTGTGTAGGCCCAGAGACTTTTAAGGAGAGGCAGAAAGAGTTGGATTAGCAAATTATACTCCCAGATCCCCAGCTTCCTTGGGAATCTTGCCTGATACTGACGTGCCTGAAAGAGTTCCTGTCACCATCCAGAAGGTTAGCAAAGCAACGCTTCTTTCTATTCTGTAGGGTTCATGAATGAGACCCAGAGATTTCCAGACACTTCCCTCCACCCCCACCCCAGACCTGCATTGTCTCCAACCACATGCTCAGATGGGAAGAGTCAGGTACACGGTGCCCTTGAATATGAGACCTAGAATGCAAGTTAGGACCAACATGATTTATATATATATATATATATTTTGAGACAGGGTCTTGCTCTGTTGCCCAGGCTGGAGTGCAGTGGTGCAATCATAGCTCACTGAAGCCTCGACCTCCTGGGCTCAAGCGATCCTCCCCACCTCAGCTTCCTGAGTAGCTGGGACAACAGATATGCGCTGTTACACCTGGCTAATTCCTAAAATTTTTTTGTAGAGATGAGGTCTTGTCATATTGCCCAGGCTGGTCTTGAACTCCTAGGCTCAAGCAATCTTCCTACTATAATCTTCCAAAGTGCTGGGATTACTGGCGTGAGCCACTGCACCCAACCTAAAATATGGTTCTGATTCTAGTAGACAATGAGTTTTCTGGAATAGTAGTGCAAATTCTAACCCAACCTAAAAAAATTCAAAATAATTATTAGTCAAGGTTCTAATTCAGATTGTGGAGGAAAACTTTTTGCCAGTTTCACACGTCAGTGGTCTTATAAGCAGGCATGAAAACACAGTAATCAAGAAAAGGAAATCTCAATGAAGTAATACCAGGAAGCCTTCATTCACTCCACCTCCAGTAACCTTTCAAAACAGAAACAAGGGGCCAGGTGTGGTGGCTCATGCCTGTAATCTCAGCACTGTGGGAGGTCGAGGCAGGTGGATAACTTGAGGTCAGGAGTTTGAGACCAGTCTGGCCAATATGGTGAAATCCCATCTCTACTAAAACACAAAAATTAACCAGGAATGATGGCATGCGTCTGTAATCCCAGCTACTTGGGAGACTGAGGCAGGAGAATCGCTTGAACCTGGGAAGCAGAGGTTGCAGTGAGCTAAGATTGCGCCACTGCACTCCAGCCTGGGCAGCAGAGCAAGACTCCATCTCCAAAAATAATTTTTTTCAAAAAAAAAAAAAAAGAAAAGAGAAACAAGGAACAAATGGCATATGAAATACATCTCTCCTTGAGCAAAGACTAGAGCATTTTTCTTAGAAAGGTTTTCCTGAAGTTTATTTCAGAGGGAGAAGAAAGGCCAGGAATCACTGCAGATGCACTTGAGACCCACTGGGAAGGGAGACGGCATTATCTCGAGCATTGGCTTGGAGGATGAGGGCTGGGAATATGTAGGAGGGAAAAGAGAAGAATGAGCTTGTCAAGTTTCGGTGTCTCAGTGCTTCTGAAATAGGTGGAAATTATAGCTCAAGTCCCTTCACCATGGGAACATCTGGAATATAAGTACTTCTGTGCACATTAAGAGGACTATTTATAGTTTTCTACGAATGTTAGGGAAGGCAATTATGTAAAATACTACTATATTATTAGGTATCTGAAAAATACCAGGCTTGCAATAACTGTTTGCAAAGATCTAAAAGCGATTCAGACTTTCACAGATCTGTCTTCTCCAAGTCGGTAAGTACTGGTTTATTTTCCGGATGCAGCCACACCACTCAGTTTGAGCTCAAGTCTCTGCTGACACCAACAAAGTGATGTCATCATGCGTGTTCATCCTGCTGGAGTCCTGTTGGTGCTGGTTCTACAACTTGCACTGAGCCAAATGGAAATGTGAGCCCACTTCTGGGATCATCTGGAAAATCCTCCACCACAGAACTGTGGCTGTTCTGTGACCAAGTGGAAGAGGCTACAGATTCTCACAAAGAACTACAGGCATGAGGAGCTTGCTGTTTAGACACTGAGGTGTCTTGATTATGAAGACCCTCTGAGGGTTGCTGGAAACTTTCTGCTCTTAAATATCTGTGCCTCTTCAACACTGGCAGCTTGTCAATGATATCAGGTTGTCATGTTAGATTTCAAAGCAAATTTCTGTGGTTGTAATAGCCCATGAGCCTGGGGCAGCAATGGTCAAGACATTTGCTGATACTTGGAAAAAGCCATTGAGATTTGGCCCTTTGATCACTTCCCTGGTTTTAGATACTTTTTGTTTTAGTGTCTTCCAAGAATTGATGGGGGGTGGGAGGAAAGGCAGGTGAGTGCTTCCATGCCTGGGCTTCGGGTGACTCCGCAGCACTTAACGCTGCATGGCTGTGTGCATGTATTCAGCACTTGGAGACGTGGCATTCTGGGGACTGACAGGTGTTCCTGCCTCTACTTCTGTCTCATCTGGGAACTTTTCGGGGACATGAATAACAAGCCTAGGATTATTTGATGCTGTCATATTGTAGGGAGATCTGTATAGTATTGTAGTGAGGTGTTTTTTCTAAGTAACTAATAATGTAATTATAAATTACATTTTGTTCTAAGTTAGATTTATATGTATAGATGTGTGTGTCTAGACACACAGATAGAGAGATGCTAGGTGGAGAGATAGATGATAGCTAGATGGCTGTTTTGCTTTTGCATGGCTCTGAAAGTTTCATTTTTCAGGCACTTTGGGAAGTGATCTAGTAGGATGGAAAGAGCACGGAATGGGGATCCAGGAACCCTGGGTTTCAGCCTATGCTTTGGACTCATTCACTGGGAGAATTTTTGTCAATTTCTTGGCTTCTCTAGGCCTTGACTGCATCTGTAAAATAAGTGACCTTGATGCTTGGGGATTCCGGGGATCACTTCTAAGCGTAAGTCATTTTTTGTTGAGATAAACCATGCTGTTGGTTCATTCAAGCAACACCCCTGCCATGGAAGGGCTTCAACCCACAATATGGAGAAAGAAATTAGAAAGCCGGGAAGCATGGGAACACAGACAGACATAAGTACATACATCACGGTTTTGTTGAAAAAAAATAGGAAAAAACTGGAAATACTGCCATGGTTAAATAAATGATGAACTGTCATAAGATGAAATAATATATAACCATAAAAAGTATTATAAAGCATTTAATTATTTAGAAAAAAATCATAATATACTCTAAGTTGTCAGAAAGCAGGCTGTAAATAGTCTATCCAGAATATTCTCATTTGTGAAGAACAAAGGTGTTGGGAGGGCTGGGTGTCCAGGTATTACTTGGCAAAAGAATATTTTGGCAAATTGACAACTCAGAGTTGATTTACACATGGTTTTGCCATCATATACTGGAGCTTTTTCTTTTGAAAGGTCTCCACTGTAACCAAGCCCAATTTTCTAAAGCGACACAGGACAAGTAACCATTCCTACCATTCCCCACTCCACTGTCGCTTCAGGAAGCGTGTCCCAGGCCGATTAAACAAGAACTCGAACCCGGCTCTCACAAGGCATGGGTGTGTGCAATGCTGACGGGTCCTCTTTTTTTGTCCCTTATTCTTTGAATCACATAATGAGAAACTGGTAGCAAAGAAGAAATTAAATTCAAAAGTAAACCGGTAAAGCTCTGGGAAGAGAAAAAGAGGCATAAGAGAAAGGTTTTCTAAATCCTGTTCACTTCATAATGAAATAGAAAAGCGTAGGTGTGGAAGAAGGATTACGGAGCTTTTAGTTCAATGGTCATCAGAGTGGCGATGAAACCACTGGCTACCGATGGAGAGGACGAGGAGTACCATGCTCAGAAGGAAACCAGAAACTAGAAAATCCAAGAATGTAGCTTGGAGGCCGCTCATAATGCAGCCTCCTCAAGCATGTGATTTAATTTTGTCTTGAACCACCTAAATCCGCTCTTGAATATTAAGTTCCACTGAATGGTATTGTTTGCGGAACTCTTGTCTTCATCCACGAAAGAGGAACAAAATTACAAAGGCTGAAAGTAATTACATTTTCAATAACCTGAAGCTACTCATTCTTAAATGGGTCGTCTTAATTTCAGGGCACGGTTTTAGAAATATTTAACTATTATCTCTCCAAGTTAGATTTCGTTTTAGCAGTTGTGGATTGAGCAATGGATTGGTTATTATTATTTCTGCAAATCAGAAATATGAGAATGTTTAAAATACAATGCCACCATGTCCTAAATCAAACACAAATGCAAGTTAAATGTCTTAGACAAACTATGTTTCATATTCACAACTTCACGACAAATCTGGGTGCCAGCGTCCTGGCAGTTTGAGGAAAGGTGTGAATGCCTTTCCTGTAGTTTGAAGAAAGGTGTAAATGCCTTTCCTCAAATGCCAGTGAAGCCGGGATGGTTGAAGGGCGCCAGTCCTGCTCCATCCCCTGCCAAGACATGCATGTCCCCCACGTGGTATCACCTCGTCATTCCTGAGAATCGCTGATACCTCCCCTGTGCCAGACGCACAAGAACTAACCTTCAACCTTCTCAACTGGAGCCTGAACTTTCTGCTTTTGGACGTATAAGCAAAGCATGACACGAGCAGACAAGAAAGAGGGAGGCTTCCTTCTTGTAGCGCAATGAATCAGTCTCCCAAGGAGAAGACGATTCCCTAAGAAGAAGTCACCCCAAGGGTCCCATTTAATAGTAAATCACTGCTTTAGTGTATCAAATTGTACCCAAGAGGCCTGAAGGAATTACGGAAAACTGCCTGATTTTACTTTGACAAAGTGATTTACACAGTGGAGTGTAATCTGTCTCCATAAATCTGAAGCCTCTACAAAACAATCCACTCCTAAGGTAATACAAAGCAAGGCGATTTCAGTTATGCAGTTATTTACCACCTCTCAGCTCGGCTTCTCTCAGAGTCAAAGCTGGAGAAAATAAAGACAGGCCTTTTCTTCATTCTGACACATGAAAGGACATTTTCTCATGTAATGCAAAAAAGGAAGGGGAGTTGCTGTAAGAGAACTCTCTATTTCTCTCTCTTGTCTTTGTTTCTTCTTTCTTTCCCTCTCCTTCTCTTCTCTTTCTTTCGCTTCTCTCTTTCCCTTTCTTCTCTTTCTCCCTCCTTTCTCTCTCTTCTCTCTTTCTCTCTCCCTCCCTCCCTCCAGCTCTCCCTCCCCTTTTTCTTTCTCTCTCTCCCTAGGCACAGCCCTGAGATTGCTTTGAGATTGGTATGTTCTCAGACACTCCCAGAAAGATTTGCAAAAAACATGAAAGTTTGTTCAGCCCACAAGTGATGGAACCAAACATATCTTACTTGCAACATGACTGCTCATTTCACATTTAGCTGCCTGTCCTTTGGTTCCTCAATTTGATGCATAATTGAAAGGTGAATCTCAGGTTCGATTAGGAGGAAAGCTTATTACCTTGAACACAGAATTGGTAGCTGAAACCGATTTTAAACAAGTTCAGTCTTCTGTGACTTCACGTACTGTCTTGAGTTCACAAAACTCTTTTCAAATGGAATATTTATTGCGGGTATTTCCCCAGAGAACATTTGTGAGAATTGCTGTTGCCAGAAGCTGAAACTGTAGTTCACTTAAAAGCAGCTTTATTATACAACCTGAGACTATTTATGTAACTATTATTGATGGAATGTTCAGCATATTTTCTTATTAGTCATGTACTGCCCCCAAATGAAGAGGGAAGGATAAGATGCTGTGTGCAGGGAAGTATCTATCAAGTTGGACCGAACTCTGTTTAGAAAGAGATACTGGAAGTCTGGAAAGGGCTGCCTATCTGTATAGTTGACCACAATGTATGGTCATCTATATAGCTGGTCAACTATATAGCCATAATATATGGTTGACCACAATATATGGTCAAGTATATAACCATCTATATGGTCAACCACAATATATGTGGTCATCTATATTGTTGACCACAATAAAGCACTGATTAAATTCAAAATTGGAAAACACACACACTTACATTCATTCAAATTGCTCCTCTTCCTGAAAAATGTTAAGTCTGAAATTTCAACAAGAAAAGGATTTGAACCATTTCAAAGTCCTTTTTTTTTTAAAAAAAAAACCTTCCTTCCCCTTCCAATCCTCCAATGCTTTTTAGTATATAGATGAAAATTTCAGCCACCCAGCCCCAACCTGACAGGTTCATTCTGTCTCCAGCTGGGTTATGCAATATGGTAGCTTCTGTCCATTTGTGGTTATTAACCACTTGGAATGTGATTAGTCCAAATAAAGAAGCTCTGTGCACACCAGATTTCTAAGACTTATGCAACAAAAGGAATGGAAAACATCTCATTTGATTTTAATATTGATTGTGTATTAAAATATTTTTTGATATATTGGATTAACAAAAATATATCATTAAAATTAATTTATCCTTTTCTTTTTCCTTTTAAAAACATGGCTACTAGAAAATTTTAAATTACACCTAGAGCTGGTGCTGTATCCATATTACACTGTGAGAAAATATATGGGCTCCTTAAAGGGAAACATCCTGCACATTCTCACCTACTCCTCCTCCTCTCCTTCCACTGATGTCTCTCCCTCCCCAGCACTTTGCTGTCTTCCCATCCTCATCCTTCCCTTCCTTCCCATCCTGCCCTAAAATCATCAAAGGCATGCTTAAAATGGCTAAGTCCCAGCGGGGCTGGGGTGAGGGCTCTTAGAACCTGGAGCCCAGACCAGGCATGGTGGCTCACACCTGTAATCCCAGCACTTTGGGAGGCCTAGGCCGGAGGGTTGCTTGAACCCAGGAGTTCAAGATCAGCCTAGGCATCATGGAAAACCCCATCTCTACAAAAAATTTAAAAATTAGCCAGACATGACGGCTCCAGCCTGTAGTCCCCACTACTCGGGAGCCTGAGGCACGAGAATCACTTGAGCCTGGGAGTTCGAGGTTGCAGTGAGCAGAGATTGCACCATTCCACTCTAGCCTGGGTGGCAGAGTGAGACCCTGCAAAAAAAAAAAGACATAGATCTTGGGGGGGATACACATTTCTGGGCCATTTCCAGGCCCAGAGATCACATCACAACTCAAGGGGAAGTGGTAGTGATCAAGGAGTCACAACCTACCTGCCTTAGTACTGAGTACCAGCTCAGCCGGAGAGACCTTCAGCCGGAGAGACCTCCACCCAGGCAGCACTGAAGGCAATGAGAGGCAGACACCCAGATAGAACAGTGAAGTGGGTCTATCTGGGGGGCCAGCAGCCTTCTAAACTGAGAGCCTCAGGGGCTGATAGCATTCCAGGCTGAAGGCCCTGAGCAGATTCCGATCCACCTAGTTAGTCTCTCTGAACAGGTGATTATTATTAACAAGCAGGTGTTTGTGTTTTCTCATAACTCAAAAATATACCAAGTAGGCAGCTGTTGCCTGCTTACCACTGATTACAGACAAACTAAAAAGTATTCTCCAGGAGGAAGCCATGGGGACAGGGTCAGATGTCTTAAAGAATTGTTTTAAGCAGTGTATGATATTTATACATTGTCCTACCACTTTGGATGCCTCACATGATTTTCCACTTGGGGTGGGGGCTGGTTAGGTTTTCCTTGTCATCATTCTTCCTAGCAAACAATATATTATATCATACACTCAGCATTCATCAATATTCATTAACTTAATATTTCTCAACATCTTAGCCCCTGCTTAGTGCCAGGGGCCTGGCCATGGGCTGGGGATCCTGTGGTGAATAGAACTCAGTCCCAGCCTGTACCCTCTTCCCACTGGAGTTGCCTATGTGTCTCAGCAGGTATTACTTGCTGTCAGCCCATGAATTCTTATGTGTGTTTATGTGATTTCCAAAATGCAAGCAGCAGCTCAGCCCTGGGTTCCCTGGCTGGGCTTGAGCTGCAGTAGATTGGAGGACACCCCTTCCGAGAGTGACATGTGCCTGCACCAGTGACCATTCCCAGACCAGGACAGAGGCCACAAGACAACTACGTGGCCCACTGCCCTCAGCCATCTGTCTCAGTTCAGAAATCAGCTTGTCATCTCCCAGCTTGTGAAGACTGTTTTTTTTTCTGTGTGCAAGGTGGGGGTTGGTTTTAAAGGAAGCTTTTTAAACAACCCTTTCACAATGGTAGAGAAGACTCATTGCTTATAGCCATATTAAAAATCACAAAAGTTGGTACTCATGAAAATGGTAATGACAGCTATGCTGGGCTTTCATCACACTATTAGAAAATTAGGGAATAGAAATGCATTCACTGTGTGGTTTGTTAATTTTATTTTTAATTTATTCTTATTCTTCTTATTTTTAGAGATGAGGTCTTACTCTGTCACTCAATCATAGCTCACTGCAGCCTCAAACTCCTGGTCTCAAGCAGTCCTCCCGCCTTCCCCTCCCTAGTAGCTAGGACTATAGGAGCGAGCTACCACATCCAACTAATTTTATTTTTTAAAAACAAATTGGCTGCTCAGTGCCAAACACAGTATCTGCACAGCCTAACTTTACCACTCACTTTCTAATATGATGCTGTGAGGACACCCTGCTGTCTATCCAGCATTCTTGCTTAAAATGTTTAACTGGAATCTAATCATCAAGGGAATAATCAGACAAATTTAGGACATAGGAGATAGTACAAGACAATTGGTGTGGACTTGAAAAAAAATCAAAGTAATGTAAAACAGAAAAACAAGGCAAACCAAAAAGACAAGGGGATCCTTCTATGTTAAAAGACACAGAAAGAGACATGGAAACCAAAGGTAATATAGGACCTCAACTGTATAATAACATTATTTTTAAGCTATAAAAGACATTTTGAAGAGTCTTTTGAAAATGTGAACATGGACCCTATATTCGCTCTTATATGATTAATGTTGATTTCCTTTGGTGTGGTGATGGTGTGGTTGAATGGGAGAGCATTGGTTGTGGTAGATGGTTGTGGAAGTGCTTCCAGGTGCAGGGTCACAATGTCTGAAACTCACTTTCAACAGCTTCAGCCAAAGCATACCTTGTATATAAAAGAAAAAATAATATGCTGTCTAAGGGAGAGAAAACCAACTGCAGTTTTCTTATAGGACAGCATGTGTTCTAAGGAGCTCACCTGGGCTGGGTTCTCACATTTATTCCTGGCTGAAGAGATAAAGAATGCCTGATGATTTTATTACTACCTGGGAATGAATGTAATGCTGCAATGCTAAATAACAAGATGAGCAACTTTAGGTGCCAAGAGTGGATTTGCTTTCCTTGGAAATGAGGATTCTAATGCAGCTTTGTGACAAATATCCTGCTAGTGCTTACTTTTCGTTCTGTCTGAAACAAGCATTGATCATGTTTCAGAGACTGGAAGAAGACAGGTTGAGGCTGATCGAAGTAAAGACCAACATGGTGAATTTTTGGACAAGGACCTCTGGTTCATGTGACTCATCTGCATTTGAAAGAAAATGAAGAGCAGTTTTATTATTTTGAGGACAAGGTTGGAGTGGGCAGGAACGAATTATGTTTGGAGTGGCTCTCCATTTCTGTTATGTACCAGGCACATTTGGGATGCTGCAGCCCAGATGTGTCCCTGTCCTTCTCTTTCTGTGCAGGCCACTGTGGGGATCAATGTGGAGGAGAAGGTGCTGAATTCACTCCCTCGGGACTGGGAATGAGAGCCCATCAGATGTTGAACTTGAAGTGATGCCCTTTTGTTACACTGCTGGTGAACTATGTCAGCCATAGACCAGTGCCACTACCAGATTTGAGAGAAAAGTATGGATTTTAGAAAGCAACCTTGCAAATGTTAAGATAAATGCTCTTTCAATTTATATCATGGAACGCATAAACACTATGGTAGCACAACTCCCCAAGTGGCCACATAAGCAACAAAATGGGACTACAGGACCGAGCTACCACACCCAACTAATTTTATTTTTTAAAAAACAAGTTGGCTGCTGAGTGCCAAACATAGCATCTGGACAGCCTCACCTTACCACCCACTTTCTAATATGATGCTGAGTAATCAATAATTGATTAGTTGAGTAATCAATAATTTCTAAAAATAAAAGTAAAAATTTGATTGAAAGTTAACCTCTAATCACTGTATTTTTTTTTTGCAAATCTTGGCAATTTTTGTGCACTAAAGGATTTTTTTTTAAAGCCTTTTATTTCTTTAAGAACTTTTGTGTTTTCCCAGAATTTTTCCAGTTGTTTTGTGTCTCCTTTTTTTCTCTCTCCCTTTATGTAATTTATTTTCATCCAATTATTCTGGCTCTGGTGGTTTGTTTCATCCAATTATTGGTTTCATCCAGTTATTCTGGTGATGGTTTGTTAGGGCCAAATTGGAAGCAAACAAAATGTCTAACAATAGGACTTCAGTTGGCAATAACTCAAAAGTCTAACAATAAGGGATTGGTGAAATAAATTATAAAAGATGTTTTGTATTATGCAAAAAAATTTTAAAAATTATGAACTGGTAATTCATAATCTTTAACTTTCCCTAATTTTAAAATTGCATGAACACATTGGCAGATATGCAAAGCAGATTCAAAGTAAAATAAAAAAAAAAAGTAAACCCTGAAAAATTCTAGACTTTTTTTTGTTTTATTATATATGTCTTAAGATTATTTTATTTTTATAAAAGCAGCTGCATATTTGTTACATTAGGAGGTACAATCAAGCAAAAATAAGATAATAATGATTTCAGCAGTTCCGGCCACCCAAAGACAATCACTATCATTGTCTTGATATGTTTCCAACCAGATGATTTTCTGTGCATTTGACCAGCTTTCACCTCTAAAACTTCATCAAAATGGCTTTTGTCAATGTCGCCAATAACTTCCAGGTGGCTAAATTCTCAGCCCTCATTCCACTTGATGCCAAGTTATGGCCAATGCTCTCTCCTCTTAGAAACACTATGAGTTTCCAAAACAGCAAATGTCCTGGCTCTCCTCCCCCTTCCCAGACTGGCTCTTCTGCGTTCCTTCCTCATCTCCCACTTCTCCATGCTGGGACACTCCAGAGTTCAGTCCTGGGAATTCCCAGTCTTCATTCACTCCCGTGATGCCCTCATACCATGTTTTGTCTTCAAATACCACTTATTCTCTTACACACACATTTATGGATTCAACACATATCCATTGAGAATCTGTTAAGTGCTAGGCATGTTTTAGTCACTGATTATTTTAAAAAGGAACAAAAAGGGGGCAATTCCCAGTCTTCATGGAGCTTAGCAAGAACATTTGCATGCGGAGGAGGCCTAGAAAATAAGCAAGAGCTATTCAAAATATTGCCTGGTAAAGGGTCATGTACTGGGTTAAATAGCGTCCTCTCCCCGACTCCCCACCCAATTCATACACAGAACCATAGAATTGGTTTGACGATAGAGTTTGTTTGAAAATAGGGTTTTCTCTATTTGAAAATGGGAAACCTCATTTGAAAATAGGGTTTTTAAAGATGTGACGAGTCATGATGAGGTCACACTGGATTCGAGAAGGTACTAAATTCAATGACTGCTAATTTGACAAGAAAGCCATGTGAGGACACGGGGAGGCACAGAGGGAAGGCAGTCACGGGAAGGAGAAGGCAGAGATGGGAGTGACACAATTACAAGCCCAGGGACACCCAGGAGTGCCAGGACCACCAGCAGTTAGGAGAGCAGCATGGGAGCTTCTGCCTGGGTCTTCAGAAGGAACCAACTCTGCCAACACCTTGATTTTCGACTCTGACCTCCAGCACTGTGAGAGTGTCAACTACTGTGGCTTTAAGCTCCCTGGTCTGTGGTCATTTATTACAACAACTCCAGGAATCTCATCTAGGTGAGAAGGGCTGTGAAGGTAGGGACAGAAGATTGGCCAGGCATGGTGGCTCACACTTATAATCCCAGCGGTTTGGAAGGCTGAGGCAGGCAGATTACTTGAGGCCAGGAATTCGAGACCACCCTGGCCAACATGGTGAAACCCTGTCTGTACTAAAAATATAAAAATTAGCTGTCCATGGTGGCACACACCTTTAATCCCAGCTACTTGGGAGGCTGAGACGGGAGAATTTCTTGAACCTCAGAGGCAGAGGTTGCAGTGAGCTGAGATCACATCACTGCACTCCAGCCTGGGTGACAGAGTAAGACTCTGTCTTTAAAAAAAAATTAAAAAGAGGGGAAAGTCAGAGGAGGGAGTGTGTCCAGTAGGAGAGGAAGTTTGAAAGTGTGGTGGATAAGGTAGCCAGGGAAGCCCTCATTGTACAGGTCACGTTTGAATGAAATCCTAAGGGCAGCGCGAGGGAGATTCGTGCGGCCACCTGGGAGAAGCACGTTCTAGGCATCTGTCTAGAGCAGCAGTTCTCAAAGAGTGGGCTTGGACCAGCAGCAATAGCAGCACCTGGGAATTCCTGAGGAATGCAAACATCTTGGCCCCACCCCAGACCTACTGAATCAGAAGCTCTGGAGAGGGGAATTCTGGGGATTCTGATACATCTCCAAGTTTGAGACCCACCAGCTATATAACCTGGGTCCCACCGAGCCTCTGTCCCCACCTCCACCACTTTCTCTTGCCCGTTCTGATGCAGCACCAGGCTCTCCCCTCTGGGGCTTTGTTTTTGCTGTGGCCTCGCTCTATACACTTTCCCCTCGCTGTCTCCATATCTTGCTTCCTCACCTCCACCAGATCTTAAGGAGGACAATAGGACAAAACAACCCTCCCTTCCCTAGACAAACTGACACCACCAGATTTTGGGAAGATTCCAGAGCAACTGGAATTCTCATTTATTGCTGGTGGGCATGTAAAATGGTACAACAGTTTTGGGGACCTACTGTAGTTGACAGTTTTGTATAAAGTTAAACATATGTTTAACCTTATGATGCAGATACTCCATTCCTATGTAATATGGTTTGGCTGTATCCTCACCCAAAGCTCACCTTGAACTGTAATTCTGGTAATCCCCAAGTGTCGTGGGAGGGACCTGGTGGGAGTCAGTTTAATCAGGAGAGCTGTTACCCTCATGCTGTTCTAGTGGATGAATTTTCAAGAGATCTGATGGTTTTATAAGGGGCTTCTCCCCCTTTTGCTCGGCACTTCTCTCTTCTGCCACCACGTGAAGAAGGACGTGTTTGCTTCCCCTTCTGTCATGATTGTAAGTTTCCTGAGGCCTCCCCAGTCATGCTGAACTGTGAGTCAATTAAACCTCTCTCCTTTATAAATTACCCAGTCTCGGGTACGTCTTTATTAGCAGCCTGAGAACAAACTAATACACTATATATTTACCCAAGATAACTGAAAACACCTGTACACATAAGGATTTGTACATGACCACCACAACAGCTTTCTTCATAATAGACAAAATTGAAAATAACTGTAATGTTTATCAGCAGGAGATTAGGTAAATTGTGACATATTCATACACTGGAATTCTGCTCAGTAATTTAAAAAAACCTACTGATTCATGCAACGATGTGGATGAACATTATGCTGAACTCAAAAATTCAGAACCCAAAGAATGCAAATTATATGATTCCTTTTATATGAAATGCAAAAATAGCAAAACTTCACCGTGGTGATATAAATCAGAGAGATTGCTCTGCAGGGTGAGAGTTGGATCACCCAGGAGGGAGCAGAAGGAAATTCCCCAGAGTGATGGAAATGTTCTATGTTTTGATTGAAGTGATGGTTACAAGGTACATAATTGTCAAAACTCATTAGACTAAACACTTCAGATCTGTGCATTTTACTGTTTTTATTATACCTGTATAAAAATAAAACGTTTGCAAATGAGAATATTTGGTCTTGAGGATTATTAATATGGATTTGACTTCTCTCAGTGGTGTCCTGGGAGGCAGAAACGAATGCATAATTCACTAAGGCAAAATGCAGGAAGGACAAGAAGTCACATTTCCTTCTGCCTAAAAGCCCTCCGCATATGGCGTGTGCTGTGTGTGGACTTGCTGGTGGAACACAGAAGTCATACGTGTTGGTCTTTGAATTCTCTTTGCATTGGGACAGAAAGAAGAATGAAATCAGCCATTCAAATATATATCTATTCATATATTCAGCTGACTGAATGTGTCATTTGAATCACCTATATTCCTCTGTGCCCTGTCTCCCTTTCAATGGAGCTTACACCTGTAGCTGTGGGTCTTCTCCACACCTGTCTCTGTCCTCCATGTCCATTAGGATGGCAGAAGAGAAGACAAGGCAGCCGCACCAGCTTCACTCTTTATCTGACTTAGGATCCCCACCTGCAGCTCAGTGCTCACTCCATACTTGGTAAATACCCCATACTTGTATGTTCCTGAGTTCCTCCAGATGAAAGAAAGTGGCCCTTTCTTCTGGGACTGTTTGGGGAGCAGCACTGTGCTAAGCTCTGCGGGGCCTCTCCAGGGTGTAAGAGCTCACAGTCATTTATGTCTCTTGCCCTCCTCCCATCTTCAGACAGCTCCTGCCCACTGCACAAGGTTGAGTCCCAGGTAGTGTGGACTGAAGAGCAGTAAGCGAGGTCCCTCCCGGTCCTTTCTCAAAGACCTCAAAGTCTACTTGAAGGCACAAAGAGCAAGGTAACAACAGCACCTCACTCCCTTTGATGAGCGTAGCATACATGGGGTAGACATCACTGGGTGGCTGATGCTCTGACATGGGTCTTCAAGGAGAAAAGGACAATGGGGCAGAAAAATTAGTCTGGCTGGAGAGGAGAACTCCTATGTGGGATCAAAGGCAGAGAGAAAGAGAGAGAGAGACTGAGAGAGAGAAACAGAGAGAGACTGAGAGACAGAGACTGAGAGAGACAGAGACTGAGAGAGAGAGAATGGCACAGGGTAAGCAAGGCACTGAATGAATGACAGAGGCATTTGGACAGAGGCAGTAAGGTATGCTAGAAAAGTTAATCAGACGTTGGTATAAGACTAACAAGGACAACTATACCACTCTAAGTCTTCCCCAGGACCTTGCAAAAAATGTGTAACTTAGCCAGAACTCCAGTGTCTCTGAAAGTCAAGTATAAGTGTTAACAAAAAATGATTTTTAAAAGTTGTTACAGACATGGTTTCTTTGCTCAGATAATTTCACACATCTGAACTGCTGGCTGATAGGTATTTCTTATCAAAATATGATAGATTTATTGTTGCTCTTACTCAACGAACATTGTTTTTCATCTTTTAGAGATGGCAGTACCTTTTTTTGCAAAGCGTATCATGGTTTTTTGAGTGTTTCCGTGAATATGAGTTTGTAGGAGCCTCACAACATCTCTCTTTAGAGGGGGCAGTCTGAAGTTCACAGAGATAAGGCGGGCTGCCCAGGGAGGCCGCACTGTGAGTGAAGGCCAGGGCAGAGACTCAGAGGCAGGTCTTCTGCTTTCCAAACCGCCCGAGATTAGGACCTCACTGTTTCTGGACCTTGTACCTGGGTTGTGGTTTTGTTTTCCTTTGATATGGACTTGATAATTTCTCCATATTGAATTGTGTTTGACAGGTGCCAGTGCCCTGTTGTAAACCCGTAAGAGCTCTATTTTGACAAGACTAGCCATAATTTATTGCAGCTTTAACCTCTCTGTTGCTTAGGCAACCAATATCCTGAATTAAGACTTGGGTTATTTTAGTTAAGTTTAAGAATTTATTACCTTCTAGCCACTCAGCCCACTGCTTTGCTCATGCCCCATGCCTGTGAGTCACACTGACCCTGTAAGAGTTGCCCCAAACGCTAAATTAACTAAGACCTGTGATCAGGTGTATGTGAAAAGCCAGGACAAATGCCCTGTGACTCAGTCTGACAGTGCCTGCTCATGTCTTTGCTAAGTGCATCAAAGGGAATGGGCCGAGAAATGCTCCATGTCGGTTTTTCAACTGCCTGCCCTTTATTGCTGGATTACTATCCACTGCAGAATAGGCCATCTTATTTTACAGTAAGAAGGCAGGCACTGGGTTAATTTCGTAATGTAGAAAGATTGCCAGTGCCAAGGTGTCAGTCTGTTCGGGCTGCTATAACAAAATAGACTAAACAATAGAAATTTATTTCTTAGCGTTCCGGAGGCTGGCAAGTGTGAGATCCAGGCAGATTGGGTGCCTGGCGAGGACCCACTTTCTGGCTCATAGGTGGCACCTTCTTGCTGTGTTCTCGTGTGATTAAAGGAGCAAGGCAGCTCTCTGGGGTCTCTTTTATAAGGGCACTAATACCACCTGACCTAATCACCTGCAAAAGGCCCCACTTCCTATTGCCTTAGGGGTTAGAATTTCAACATATAAATCTTGTGGGACACAAACATCCAGATCACAGCACAAGGGTTAGTGAGGAAAACAAACATACAATCCAAACTTTCCCGGACTGCTCGCAGGAGCATCAAGTCCTCCTGCTCTTCCATCTTGTTTAAACGTCCCTTCTTCCTCAGTACCACTCTGCTGCTCTGTCCCGAGCTCCCAGCACTGCTTTGCCGGATGACTGTGCTCATCTCTGACCTTCCTCCCTCCACCTCATCCCGACACATCGTTCACCAAAGCAACATTTCTTTGCAGTCTGCTCTGGCTGGCATTCTGGGGATACTGAGTAGCTCACAGTCCCGTAGAAGAGAAAGATGAGTAAACAGTAATTGCAATGCATTAGACCCTAACCTCCTAGGACAGGTCATGTTGGTCTTGCTCTCTGCACCTAGTATTTGTTGAATAAAAAAATGAATAAACAAATGAACAATTTCTGCAGGTTATACATAAACACATGTTCAAAGAGCTATAAAATCTGCGAAGACAGAAACTGACTGTTGGCGGAGGAAACGGACCACCTCAGCTGCCTGAAGTGGAGGACAGGTGAAGCTCTGCAAGGCGGTGGCAGTGAGCCTGCAGGCCACATGTTCTGCCTTCTCCAAACCCTTTCCTGGCTGCTTCACAGCTTGAGGACTTGCTTCTGAACTGAGCACTCTTAAATATTTTGGCACTTCATATTCCTAATAGCATTGTTTTCTTTTTCATATGAATGCTTTCCGTGTGCTTAGTTAGGCTGCAGTCTCTTTGAGAGACTACAATTTATTTCCTGTTTGCATAGACCAGGCATTCATAAATACGGTCACCTTTTTTTTTTTTTTTTCTGAGATGGAGTCTTGCTCTGTCGCCCAGAGCTAGGGTGCAATGGTGCTACCTCGGCTCACAGCAACCTCTGCCTCCCAGGTTCAAGCAATTTTCCTGCCTCAGCCTCGAAAGTAGGTGGGATTACAGGTGCCCACCACCATGCCCGGCTCATTTTTGTATTTTTAGTACAGACAGTTTTCACCATGTTGGCCAGGCTAGTCTTGAACTCCTGACCTCGTGATCTGCCCACCTCAGCCTCCCAAAGTGCTGGGGTTACAGGTGTGAGCCACCACGCCCAACCAATATGGTCACTTTTTAATAGAAATATCCTGTATTTTGGGAACATCTTCCTATACATTTTATTTACTCATAGGACAAAAGGAATGTTCTCCTTTAAATAGTGGCTTTTTTGGGATCTGTAATTGTTAATTTATAAACCTTTACTTACTTGCTAGAAAGTCTGGGACAGGAAGAAATTGGAAAGTGCCACCTGTAATCCCAGAACTTTGGGAGGCCGAGGCAGGCAGATCACCTGAGGTCAGGAGTTCGAGACCAGCCTGGCCAGCATGGTGAAACCCTGTCTCTACTAAAAATACAAAAAAATTAGCCAGGCATGGTGGCGGGCGCCTGTAGTCCCAGCCACTTGGGAGGCTGAGGCATGAGAATTGCTTGAACCCAGGAGGCAGAGGCTGCAGTGAGCAGAGATCGTGCCATTGCACTCCAGCCTGGGCGACAAGAGTGAAACTCCATTACACACACACACACAATTGGAAAGTGCCAAGTATAACTATCAGTTGTGGTTCAATCAGAATGCAAATAAGTATCTTTGGGTAAGTCGAAGGAAAACTATACTTTGATTTACCCAACACTTCGATTTCAAAAATACATTGACCCATTAACAAACAATTTTAGAGAGGCTTAAATACTAGTGAATATGTTATTTTAAGCCACTCGTATATTAAGAGATGTCATGAGTTTATAAATATAGCAATTGCACATGACTGGCATAGAAACCTCAACTTCAATATTGTGATGTTCAAAGTTCAATTTAAAGGGATTTTAATAATTAGCCATAACTAATAACTAAGGTAAGGGTTGTTGATCTTGAATCTTAAATAGTTGCTACGTCTGTTTATTAAAAATAGATTTTCCTTTTTTTCTTTCTTCATTCACCTTAGCTTAAGTAACAGTCTACTATAGCAAAAATGCAACAGTGGCATCCTGTGGCTTGGCCTATGAATGACAGGTGCGTGTTGCAGTTGTAATCTTGGAGACTTGGTGTCATGGCTATACAGAGGTACGGGATCATTGTGAAGAGCATGGCATGTGAGAAGGAAAAACTCCATTAGTTTTTTTTTTTTAAGACCTAAAATTATTGTACATGACTCATTATGGTATTTTATCTTTATTTCATGGGAATAAAGTGCATGCATAATTAAAAATTGAGTTGAGAATAAAGCCACAGAAATGTACTTGTTTTTCTAAAAGCTTATTTTTCTGGAATCTGTGATGAAGTTTCCCTCTGTCATTTTTATACAGATAATATACGATTACTTCTCTCATGTAATTCTCATGTAAGTGTAGGAAATGGAGTAAAAGAATCCATATCTAACCATTAACAACTGTGAACACTTTATGTTACCCCCGCCCCCAGAAATAAATACAACTAAATCTCAGAAGCCCTTTGATTGTGATGCCTGGCCACTGAGCCCTCTACACTCAAAAGACAGCACTATCATAGTTAGCGGGGCAACCTTCTAGCTTCAAACTTCAAAAAATATTTTAAAAACATCTTCATAAACAACAGACAGTTACACTTATTAAAAATTTTTACATAAGTAAAATTATGATATTCATATTCCATGAAGTTTTGCACTCAAGATGTGGTTGAGGTCTCATGTACGCTTATCTTTGTGAAAGAATGTATGGAATATGAATGCCATAATTCCATTTATGTAAATTGTAAAATAAGAACAAATCTATATATAATGAAGACCTTTGGGTTTCTGCTTCTGAGGATGTCCTGTTCTCCTTCCGCCACTTTGCTACAGGTGTGCCTCTGCCCTTTACTTATCCCAGTTCTTTCTCCATTAAAGATAAATTATCTGATAAAATCAATATAGTATATCTTTATTAATTCCTTTGTTATAGATCCTGCAAATACCTTCTCGAGGCATGTTTCTTCCTCTCTAACGTTGATGGGGTACGTTTTGTTATGAAGATGTTTTCTGTTCTGCAGGGTTGCGTGTGAGTTACAGTTCTCATGTGTAAGCAGTAGAATCCAGTCTGACCAGTTTAAACAGAAAGGAGCTTAGGAGAGAGACAGACAGTAGGGCGTCTACCAAAGTTTGGGATAGGTGGGAAAAGAGGCGTCAGACAGAGAAAGAGACACTCCCAGAAGCAGCTGACTCTTTCCAGAATCTGCTGCCTACCCCAGGACCACACCGCCTTTGCCCAGCATGTGCCAGGGGAATGACGGCGGCTGCTGGAGGTGCCCAGCCCGCCCGCTCGCTCTCTCCGCCGAGGCCCCTGCGTGTGATTGGCAGGCCTGGTCACGTGCCTGCATCTTGGCTGGGAGAGCATCAGGGAAGGCACCCATTGAGATTCTCCCTTGGGGAAAACAACCAAAGTTCAGACAGGGTGGCCTAAAAACCTTGCCAGATTCACTTTGGGCCACAAAAACATTCTTCAAACTTCAAACTAAAACTAAAAAATATCTTCATGAACAACATGTAGTTACGCTTTGTCTTATTTTACATACATAGAATTATGATATTCACATTCGATGAAATTTTGCACCCAAGATATGGTTGAGGTCTCACATCTCAGTGTTTGTGATTTTCTTTTAATTCTGTGGGAATTAATTTTCGTATAATTAGTGTAGACTCTAGTTTTTATATGAAAAGCCCATGTTTCCATCATTATTGATGGCACAAGCTCTTCTTTTCCTACTGATCTGTAGTGTCACCCTATCCCATATCCCATGTAGCCCTTACATGTGAATCCTGCATGAACACGGATTTGCACCAGGCTCTCTATTCTGTCCACCGCCTCCTCCTCTGCCCAGATAACTGTATTTTAATTTTTGTAACTATCTAGAACATTTCAGAATCTGCAGAGCAACCGCTCCTGCCAACCCATTGTTCTTATTTCAATTTATTTATTTATTTATTTATTTTTATTTTTATTTTTATTTTTTTCTACCATCCTGAGCTGCTAGTAGTCAGCCATCTTGGATCTTTCTCCTGTTCTTATTTTTCAAAATTATCTGGGCAATGATAATTTACTTTTCCATATGAATTTTAGAATCACTTTAGAAATGAACAAAAAAGTTCTGCTGTGATTTTGTTTGGAATTTAGTTAAATTTATAGATAATTTGGGCAGAATTGACATGTTTATGCTTTTGAGACCTCTTACCCATTATTCAGATCTTTTTATCCTTTAATAAAACTATAATTTTTTTCCCATAAATCTCTTAACAATTGTATGTAATGTATATTCTTTAGGTCCTTTATAATTTTTGCTGCTATTGTCAGCTGGCTTTTTCTTTTTTTTTTTTTTTTTTTCAATTTCTTCCCATTTGTTAATCTTCACATGTAAGCCAAAAGTTACTGAATTTTGTATGTTGATCTTGTAATCAGCAGTCTTGCTGAATCCTTTTGTTAGTTCCAACAGATTTTCTGTCGATATCTTTTTTTTTTTGAGGCAAAGTTTCACTCTTGTTGCTCAGGCTAGCAATGGCTCAATCTTGGCTCACTGCAACCTCTGCCTCCCAGGTTCAAGCAATTCTCCTGCCTCAGCCTTCCGAGTAGCTGGAGTTACAGGCATGTGCCACTATGCCCGATTAATTTTTTTATTAATTTGTAGTAGAGGTGGGGTTTCATCATGTTTGTCAGGCTGGTCTCAAACTCCTGACCTCAGGTGATCCACCCACCTCACCCTCCCAAAGTGCTGAGATTACAGGCATGAGCCACTGTGCCCCACCCATCTATGCATTTTCTAAGCCTAAAAATAATAAATTTCCAAACTTCATGTTTTTAATTTATGTTTTGCTTACTGCATTCGCTAGTATTTTCTGTGTAAAGTTGAATTGCAGTGGTGATGGCTGCCCTGCTTGCCTGTTCTTGCTTTAATGGGAATAATCCAGAAAGATGTGATATGATTGCTTTAGGCTTTTGATAAAAACACTTCATCAAGTTAAGGAAATTCTCTTCCATTTCTAGCTTCCTAAGCGTGTTTCTTTTAGATAAAAGAAGGTGTTGAATTTAAAGAATAAAATGCGTTATTTCTTTTTCTTTCTTTTTTTTTTTTTGGAGACGGAGTCTTGCTCGGTCGTCAGGCTGGAGTTCAGTGGTGCAATCTCGGCTCACTGCAACCTCCGCCTACTGGGTTCAGGTGATTCTTCCATCTCAGCCTCCTGAGTAGCTGGGACCGCAGGCGTGTGCCACCACGCCCGGCTAATGTTTTTGTGTTTTTAGTAGAGATGGGGTTTCACCGTGTTGGCCAGGATGGTCTTGATCTCTTGACCTCGTGATCCGCCCGCCTCGGCCTCCCAAAGATTTTCTTTCTTTTTGATCTATAAATGTGGTAAACTTCTGCCGATGAATATTTCTGACATTCTCACATTCCTGGGAAACATCAAAATTAGTCGTGATCATTTAAAACAATACTCTGGTTGGATTAAATTTGCTAATATTTATTCAGGAATTTTATTTAATCTACATTATAAGTGAGATCACCCTATAGTTTCTGTCTCTTGTACTGTCCTGGTTTCATTTTGGCGTTAATTCTACAGTATCTAAACTCAGTGGCCTGCTGTCCTTTTCTGTTGTCTGTGAAGCTTATATGAGATAGCAATGATCTTTTCGTTAAAGGTTTGATAAAATTCACTGCTGAAATCAACTAAGACTAGTGTCTTTTTGGGGAGGTGGCTTGAGGGCAGGTACATTTGATTGTCAAATCAATTTCTTTAATGCTAGTTGTTTTATTCAGTTTTTCTATTTTAAAATTCAGCCAACTTCAGAAGAGACAAAATTGTGCCACAGACTCCCTTATGATTTTTTAGTTTCTGCTGCATATGCGGTTACATTTTTCTATTCCTAATGTTTGTTCATTTTTCTTTATTTGTCAGCCTTACTGGGGATATTTTATTAGTGTTATTTTTCTTTTCTAAGACTATTTCTGTCATTTCTATTTTACTTTTGTCTCCTTTTCTTATTTTTTCATTTTTTTATTTTTAATATTTCTTTCCATCACATTTTTTTTGCCTAAACTCTGTTGTTCTTTTTCTATCTTCTTGAATTCACATGAGTTCATTTATTTTGTTTTTCTTCTGGTTCTAAAAATATTTTTAGCTCAATAAATATTTCTTTTAACTATTGCTGTACCCTAAGTTTTGGTATTTTTCTCTGCTTTCATTAACAATCAGTTTTAAAATATTTTATTATTTTTAACAGCTTCATTGGGATATGTTTCATACCCCTACAACTTATCCATTCGAAGTGTGTAATTCAATGGCTTCTAATATATTCACAGAATTGTTGATATGGTTTGGCTGTCCCCACCCAGATCTCATCTTGAATTGTAGCTCCCATAATTCCCGTGTTGAGGGAGGGACCTGCTGGGAGTTAACTGAATCATGGGGACAGTTTTCCCCATAGTGTTCTCGTGGTAGTGAATAAGTTTCATGAGATCTGATGGTTTTATAAGGGGTTTCTCTTTTCACTTGGCTCTCATTCTCTCTCCTTGCCTGTTGCCATGTAAGATGTGGCTTTGCTCCTCCTTGCCTTCTGCCATGATTGTGAGGCCTTCCCAGCTATGTGGAACTTTGAGTCAATTAAACCTCTTTTTTTTTTTTTAAGTAAATTACCCACTCTCAGGTATGTCTTTATCAGCAATGTGAAAATTGACTAATATAGTTGTACAACCGTCATCGCAATTAACTTTACTTACTCAGTTATCAGTAGATGGATACTTGGGTAGTTTCCAGTTTGGGATATTATAAATAATGCTGCCATGAACATTTGTGTGCAAGTTTTTGTGAACCTATGATTCATTTGGCGTGAGTATATATGAGGAATAGAATTGCTAGGTCATATGGTAACTCTATGTTTAAGCTTTTGAGGAACTGAAGACTGTTTCCAAATGACTATACCATGTCAGCATAAGAGGGTTCTAATTTTTCCACATCCTCACCAATGCTTGCTATATCGGTCTTTTTTTTACTATAATTGTCTTAGTGGGTGTAAAATTATGTTTCACTGTGGTTTTGATTTGCATGTCCCTAATGGATATTTAAGGGTACTCTGAGATACTGGGTTGATCGTTCTATTTCTAGGCAACTCATTTCTTGGTATTTTTTTTCAGTGGACAGAGCTTCCTAAGAAGTATATTTTCTAAAACATTAATTTTTAAAGAGAAAAGTCATCATAGGATACTCAACTTTCCATTTTAAATTTAATATCACAGGGTTTTATTCTTTGGTTTGTATTTGGATCTCTTTTTCTCTCACATTGAAAATCTGGTTTCTAATGACATTAACATAATTACATATTTGTTTCATTCTACAAAATACATATAATAGTTTCACAAGAACAAAACCAATATTTAAAAATTTTGTTCTATTCTTTTTGTCCTTATTGTATGCCAAACTGGATGTACAATTAGATTACTGCAATGCACCAAATTGGTGGTTCTTAACAGGGAACAGCTGCAATCCTAAGAATCTTGGAAGCATCCATCAGTTGTCTCAGTGTGCAGCAATGAAGCAGGTGGTTCTCATGTATTCACTGGGCATACCAGGTCTACCCAAACACCTGCTTACATCCTTATTTGGAGAATATAGCCTCGACTCTTCCTCTACCTATCAGATCTCACGGGACTGCAAACTTTAATGCAGAGTAATACAGAGAAGGGGATTCTGGGAAATGCAATTTCAGGCTTCTACTTTACACAATTCAGAGAAGACTGTAGAAGGAAGTGGTGATGATGCCAAGCTGATACAGATACGGACTCAGACACATCCATTCAGTGCCTCAATATTTACACATCTTCTCTTGTCTTACTAGTCTCCAGGAAAATGTTGAATAGAAGTACTGAAAGTGAACATCTTTGTTCTGTTCTTGATTTTATAGGGCATACTTCCAACATTTCTTCTTTAAGGGTGTTTTTTGTACATACTTTCTCAAGTTAAGGAGGTTTATTTGCTTCTAATCCTAGTTTATTATGATTTTTTTTTAATCATGAGTTAGTGGCGAATTTATCAAATGCTTTATCTGTAACTATTGAAACAATTAGATGATTTTCTTCTTCAATCTGTTAAAGTGGTAAGTATAGTTTCATTATATTTTCATCCTGAGCCATCCTTGCATTCTTAGGATTAGTCCAAAATGATTTTTTTTAAATGTATCTTAAGACAGATCCAAGATGGCCAGTTAGGAGCAGCTCAGCATTGCAGCTCCCAGCAAAAGCGCAGAGGGTGAGTGGACACCGCATTTCCAGACGGATTTTTATTGCCTACAGACCAGGAGATTCTCAGGTAGAGAAGCCCCACGGGTCACCAGCGTGGCTGTTACGGCCGGCGTGGTGGGTCTCTGAACAAAAAACACGGGTCTGGGTACCATTTTAGCTGGCAATTGGAGTTCCTGGGAGACAGCTGCCCATTCAACTGACAAAAAAAAGGACTAAAACAGGGAGCCAGGCCAGGAGATTCCCGGGCAAAAAAAGTGCAATGAATCTCAGCACGGCTGTTTCAGCTGGTGCAGTGGGTCACCGCACAGGAAATTGCATAGATCCTGGCACCTTTTCAATAGGCGACTGGAACACCTGGGAGACAGAGTCTCTGTTCAACTGAAAAAAAAAACGGGGGGTCTGAGGCAGGAAGCCAGGTGATCAGGCTCAGCTAGTCCCAACCCTACAAAAAAACAGCAATCTGAAATGCTCTGGATTGAGAGTTTCACAGCAAGCACAGCTGAACCCAGGATGGACCAGCTCTGTGGGGGAGGGGCATCCGCCATTACCGAGGCAGTCTACCACTACAGAGGTAGTCTGCCATTGCTGAAGAAGCCCGCCATTACAGAGGTGGGTCGCCATTGCCGAGGTAGTTCTAACTATACCTGTATAAACAGGACTGCAGGGAAGTTCACATGGCAGCTGGGCAGAGCCCACAGCAGCTCAGCAAAGCCTCTGCAGGCAGACTGTGAATAGGCTGCCTCTTCACTGGGCAGGGTAGCCCTGAAAAAATGCAGCAGCACAACAGAAACTTATAAATAAAGGCCTAACTCCCCCAGTCAGAGCACCTGGGGAAAAAAAAAAAGGCATTTATGAGTTCTCCTGCAGCAGACTTAAACTTACCTGCCCAGCAGCTCTCAATGAACAACAGAGCTCATAGCTCAGCACTTGAGCTCCTATAAAGGACAGACTGTCTCCCCAAGCAGCTCCTTGACCCCTGTATATCCAAAGACTCACCTTATAAAGGAGAGCTCAGACTGATATCTGGTGGGTATCCTTCTGGGACAAAGATAGCAGAAGAAGAAACTGGCAGCAATGCTTAATGTTCTGCAGCTGCTGCAGGTGATCCCCAGGCAAGCAGGGCCTGGAGTAGACCTCAGCAGTCCTACAGCAGAGGAGCCTAAATGTTAGAAGGAAAACTAAGAAACAGAAATAAATAACTTTATCATCAACAAACTGGACATCCACTCAGAGACCCAATCTGAAAATCAACAACTACAAAGATGACAGGTGGATAAATCCACAAAGATGGGAAGAAACCAGTGCAAAAAGGATGAAAACACCCAAAACCAGAACGTCTCTCCTCCTACAAGGAATCACAACTCCTCACCAGCAAGGGAACAAGGGTGGATGGAGAATGAGTGTGATGAATTGACAGAAACAGGCTTCAGAAGGTGGGTAATAAGAAACTTCCCTGAGCTAAAAGAAATGTTCTAACCCAAAGCAAAGAAACTAAGAACCTTAAAAAGATTTGATGAAATGCTAATGAGAATAAACAGCTTAGAGAGGAATAAAAGTGAATTGATGGAGCTGAAAAACACAACACGAGAACTTCATGAAGCATACACAAGTTGCAACAGCCTAATTGACCAAGCAGAAGAAAGGATATCAGAGGTTGAAGATCAACTCAATGAAATAAAACAAGAAGGCAAGATTAGAGAAAAAAGGGTAAAAAGGAATGAACAAAGTCTCCAAGAAATATGGGACTATGTGAAAAGACCTAATCTACGTTTGATAGGTGTACCTGAATGTGACAGAGAGAATGAATCCAGGCTGGAAAATACTCTTCAGGATATTATCCAGGAAAACTTCCCCAACCTAGCAAGGCAGGCCAATATTCAAGTCCAGGAAACACAGAGAACACCACAAAGATATTCCTCAAGAAGAGCAACCCCAAGGCACATAATCAGTCAGATTCACCAGGGTTGAAATGAAGGAGAAAATGCTAAGGGCAGCCAGAGAGAAGGGTCCGGTTACCCACAAAGGGAAGCCCATCAGACTCACAGCAGATCTCTCAGCAGAAACCCTACAAGTCAGAAGAGAGTGGGGGCCAACATTCAACATGCTTGAAGAAAAGAACTTTCAACCTAGAATTTCATATCTGGCCAAACTAAGCTTCATAAGTGAAGGAGAAATAAAATCCTTTATGAACAAGTAATTACTAAGAGATTTCATCACCACCAGGCCTGCTTTACAAGAGCTCCTGAAAGAAGCACTAAACATAGAAAGGAACAACCAGCAGCAGCCACTCCAAAAACATACCAAATGGTAAAGAGCATTGATACAATGAAGAAACTGCATCAACTAATAGGAAAAACAGCCAGCTAGCATCAAAATGGCAGGATCAAATTCACACATAACAATATTAACCCTAAATGTAAATGGGCTAAATGCCCCAATCAAAAGACACAGACTGGCAAATTGGATAAAAAGCCAAGACCCATTGGTGTGCTGTATCCAGGAAACTCACCTCATATGCAAGGATACACAAAGGTTCAAAATAAAGGGGTGGAGGAAGATTTACCAAGCAAATGGAGAGCAAAAAAAGGAGGAGTTGCAATTCTCATCTCTGATAAAATAGACTTTAAACCAACAAAGGTCAAAAGGGACAAAGAAGGACATTACATAATGGTAAAAGGATCAATGCAACAAGAAGAGATAATGATCCTAAATATATATAAGCACCCAATACAGGAGCACCCAGATACATAAACCAAGTGCTCAGTGACTTACAAAGAGACTTAGATTCCCACACAATAATAGTGGGAGACTTTAACACCCCATTGTCAATATTAGACAGATCAATGAGACAGAAAATTAACAAGGATATCCAGGACTTGAACTCAGACCTGGACCAAGCAAACCTAATAGACATTTACAGAACTCTCCACCACAAATTCACAGAATATACATTCTTCTCAGCACCACATCACACTTACTCTAAAATTGACCACATAATTGGAAGTAAATCACTCCTCAGCAAATGCAAAAGAATGGAAATAATAACAAATAGTCTTTCAGACCACAGTACAATCAAGTTAGAACTCAGAATTCAGAAACTAACTCAGAACCACACAGCTTCATGGAAACTGAACAACTGGCTCTTGAATGTTGACTGGATAAATGATGAAATGAAGGTAGAAATAAAGATGTTCTTCGAAACCAACAAGAATGAAGACACAATATACCAGAATCTCTGGGACACATTTAAAGCAGTGTCTAGAGGAAAATATATAGCAATAAATGCCCATATGAGAAGAAAGGAAAGATCTAAAATTGACACCCTAGCATCAAAATTGAAAGACCTAGAGGAGCAAGATAAAAAAAAAAAAACTCAAAACCTAGCAGAAGACAAGAAATAACTAAGATCAGAGCAGAACTGAA
>PVKP010003582.1:0-25339 GCA_004027715.1 Plecturocebus donacophilus | reverse complement strand
AAACCAAAAAACGATAAAGGGGATATCACCACAGATTCCACAGAAATACAAACCATCATCAGAGATTATCACAAACAACTCTATGCACATAAACTAGTAAACCTGGAAGAAACGGATAAATTCCTGGACACTTGCATCCTCCCAAGCCTAAACCAGGAAGAAGTCGAAACCCTGAATAGACCAATAAAAAGGGCAGAAGTTGAGACCACAATTAAGAGCCTACCACCCAAAAAAAGCCCCGGTCCAGATGGGTTCACAGCCGAATTCTACCAGATGTACAAACAGGAACTGGTACCATTCCTTCTGAAACTATTCCAAACAATCCAAAAAGAGGCAATCCTTCCCAAATCATTTTATGAGACCAACATTATCCTGATACCACAACCCGGCAGAGACTCAGCAATAAAAGAAAACTTCGGGCCAATATCCATGATGAACATAGATGCAAAAATCTTCAGTAAAATACTGGCAAACCGACTGCAATGGCACATCAAAAAGCTTATCCATTATGATCAAGTAGGCTTCATCCTGGGCATGCAAGGCTAGTTCAACATACATAAGTCTATAAACATAATTCACCACATAAACAGAACCAAAGACAAAAACCACATGATTATCTCAATTGATGCAGAGAAGGCCTTTGACAAAATTCAACAGCCCTTTATGCTAAAAACGCTCAATAAACTAGGTATTGATGGAACGTATCTCAAAATAATAAAAGCTATTTACAATGAACCAACAGCCAGTATCATACTGAATGAGCAAAAACTGGAAGCATTCCCTTTGAAATCTGGCACTAGACAAGGATGCCCTCTCTCACCACTCCTATTCAGTATAGTATTGGAAGTTCTAGCCAGAGCAGTCAGGCAAGAAAAAGAAAGTGTATTCAAATAGGAAAGGAGGAAGTCAAATTGTCTCTATTTGCAGATGACATGATTGTATATTTAGAAGACCCCATTGTCTCAGCCCATAATCTCCTGAAACTGATAAGCAACTTCAGCAAAGTCTCAGGATACAAAATCAATGTGCAAAAATCACAAGCATTCCTATACACCAATGACAGACAAAGAGCCAAATCAAGAATGAACTGCCATTCACAATTGCTACAAAGAGAATAAAATATCTAGGAATACAACTAAAAAGGAACGTAAAGGACCTCTTCAAGGAGAACTACAAACCACTGCTCAATGAAATAAGAGAAGACACAAATAGATGGAGAAACATTCCATGTTCATGGTTAGGAAGAATCAATATTGTGAAAATGGCTATACTGCCAAAGTAATTTACAGATTCAATGCTATCCCCATCAAGCTACCAATGACCTTCTTCACAGAACTGAAAAAACCACCTTAAACTTCATATGGAACCAAAAGAGAGACCACATAGCCAAGTCAATTCTAAGCAAAAAGAACAAAGCTGGAGGCATCACACTACCTGACTTCAAACTATACTACAAGTTTACAGTAATCAAAACAGCATGGTACTGGTACCAAAACAGAGATATAGACCAATGGAACAGAACAGAGGCCTTGGAGGCAACACCACACATCTACAACCATCTGATCTTTGACAAACCTGACAAACACAAGCAATGGGGAAAGGATTCCCTGTTTAATAAATGATGTTGGGAAAGCTGGCTAGCCATGTGCAGAAAACAGAAACTGGACCCCTTTCTGACACCTTACACTAAAATTAACTCCAGATAGATTAAAGACTTAAACATAAGACCTAACATAATAAAAACCCTAGAAGAAAACCTAGGCAAAACCATTCTGGACATAGGTGTAGGCAAGGACTTCATGACCAAAACACCAAAAGCATTGGCAACAAAAGCCAAAATAGACAAATGGGACCAAATCAAACTCCACAGCTTCTGCACAGCAAAAGAAACAGTCATTAGAGTGAATCGGCAACCAACAGAATTGGAAAAAATTTTTGCAGTCTACCCATCTGACAAAGGTCTAATATCCAGAATCTACAAAGAACTAAAACAGATCTACAGGGAAAAAACAAATAAGCCCATTCAAAAGTGGGCAAAGGATATGAACAGACACTTTACAAAAGAAGACATACATAAGGCCAATAAACATATGAAAAAATGCTCATCACTGATCATTAGAGAAATGCAAATCAAAACTACATTGAGATACCATCTCACGCCAGTCAGAATGGCAATCATTAAAAAATCGGGAGACAACAGATGCTGGAGAGGATGTGGAGAAATAGGAACAGTTTTACACTGTTGGTGGGAGTGTAAACTAGTTCAACCATTGTGGAAGACAGTGTGGTGATTCCTCAAGCACCTAGAAATAGAAATTCTGTTTGACCCAGCAATCCCATTACTGGGAATATACCCAAAGAATTATAAATCATTCTGCTATAAGGACACATGCACACGAATGTTCATTGCAGCACTGTTTACAATAGCAAAGACCTGGAACCAACCCAAATGCTCATCGATGATAGACTGGACAGAGAAAATGTGGCACATATACACCATGGAATACTATGCAGCCATTAAAAATAACGAGTTTGTGTCCTTTGTAGGGACCTGGATGAACCTGGAAACCATCATTCTCAGCAAACTGACACAAGAACAGAAAATCAAACACGCATGTTCTCACTCATAGGCGGGTGTTGAACAATGAGAACACGTGGACACAGGGAGGGGAGCACTACACACTGGGGTCTGTCAGGGGTAAATAGGGGAGGGACAGTGGGGGGTGGGAAGCTGGGGAGAGAGAGCATGGGGAGAAATGCCAGATATAGGTGACGGGGAGGAAGGCAGCAAATCACACTGCCATGTGTGTACCTATGCAACAATCTTGCGTGTTCTTCACATGTACCCCAAAACCTAAAATGCAATAACATAAAAAATAAAAATGTATCTTTGGATTTAGTTTGCCAATATTATGTTAAAACTTTGATAATGTCTGTGATTGAGATTGGCTTGTGATTTTCCTTTCTTATCTTCCCCTTGTTTGGTTTTGGTATCCTGGTTTTACTAGTTTTATGGAATCCTTACTAGAGCCACGGACCCTGCATGAGACAGGCCATCACTATTTCTCTGATCTCATTTCCTACCACCCTTGCTGTTATGCACTCTACTCAGTCTTACAGGTTCCATGCTGTTCCTCAGACAAAGGAGAGCACATCCCTGCATGACCACCCTCTCTAAAATAGCATCCCTAGCTTAAAGCTCTGTCTCCTCAATAGCTTTTATTGTTCTGCTTTGCTCTTATCATTACTGATACATGATTAACTTACTGTGTTCTTTGTCCCTCCCTCTTCTAGAAGGCAGTGTTTATGAGGGCAAGGACTTTGCCTGTTTTGTTCCCTGCCATTCTCTCAGAACAATGAACCATATTTATCAAATAATAAATATTTGTTCATCAGTGAATATATGAATATATTTCTCCATGTTTGAAACAAAGAGGAAGGTTTCTGTACGTGATCCACTCAGAAGTCAGGTTTTTTCCTTGAAAATAATGGTAACTTCTATTTAAACTAGAAAAGGGAGGAAATTCTTACACATAAGCAGCATGCAGAGGAATACTGCTGAAGATGTCGGTCTGCTTAATGCAGCTGGTCACAGGAATAAGACTGATTGGCCAACTGTCCATTCTATTTCACACTTTCCTTGCCTTTTTCCAGAATCTCAGTTGGTTGAAATCCTTGGCTTGAGAAAAAGACCTATGTTTTCAGTCCTTAGGAGTTTCAGTCCTTGGTGATGCTGCCCATGTGGGGTTGACATGTAGTGCTTTGTTAACCTTGACCATGAGGTAGGAAGTACAGACATCCTAAGGGGTATTCCTGGGCATCCATGAGTACTGTTCTGACTCCCACTGTGTAGTTCTCCCAGCTCCCTTGATAGTTAGTGTCAATCTCTCCAGAAATCTGTGGAGCCTCCCTTCTTGCTTATCCCCTTCATGGCCTGAGGACATTGAAATGCCAGGTAGCAGTTTCAATGCCTATTCAATGAAACTGGTGATGGTCCACCATGTTATTTAACTTTCTATGTGTGTGTTATGATATTGGGGAAAAACAGGCATGCAGAGTATAGCTACCGTTTTTTTCTATCATCAAATGGCCCTCTAGCAATTCCACTCCTAGGTATTGGTCCAAAGGAATTGGAAACAGCCAGGAGAGTGTAGCCTGTGTTTGTAGTCCCAGCTGTGCAGGAGGCTGGGGTGGGTGGATCACTTGAGTCAGGAGTTTGAGGCTGAGTGTGTCATGATGATCACTTCTACAAATAGCCCCTGCACTTCAGCCTGGGCAACGTAGCAAGATCCCATTTCTTAAAAAAAAGAATTGAAAACAGGTGACCAAACAAATCCATGTATCCACATGTTCATAACAGCACTACTCACAATAGCCCAAAGGCAGAAACAGCCCAGATGTCCATCAATAGGTGAATGGATAAACAAGTTGTGGTATATACATATAATGGAATATTATCAAGCTATAAAAAGGAATGAAGTACTGATTCATGTTACAATATGGATAAACCTCGAAAACATAATGCTAAGTGAAAGAAGCCATGCATAAAGGTTACATACTATAGGATTCCATTTATTTAGTTATTTTGAGATGGAGTCTTGCTCTGTTGCCCAAGCTGGTGTGCAGCGGCATGATCTTGGCTCACTGCAACCTCCACCTCCTGGGTTCAAGTGATTCTCCTGCCTCAGCCTCCTGAGTAGCTGGAATTGCAGGGGCATGCCACCACACCCAGCTTATTTTTGTATTTTTAGTGGAGATGGGTGAAATCCCGTCTCCACTAAAAATACAAAAATTAGGGATTTTCACCATGTTGGCCAGGCTGGTCTCAAACTCCTGACCTCAGGTGATCCACCCACCTTGGCCACCCAAAGTGCTGGGATTACAGACGTGAGCCACTATAACTGGCTGGGATTCCATTTATATATGTTCAGAAGGGGTGAATCTATGGAGACAGAAAACAGGTTAGTAGTTGCCAGGGGCTGGAGAAAGGAAAGATTGAGGTATGGGGTTATAGGTATCGGGTTATTTTTCAAGGTGATGAAAATGATTTGCAAACAGACAGAGGTGGTGGTTGCAAAATATCTTGAACATGTTAAATGCCACTGAATTGTGTACATTAGAATGGTTAGTTTTATGTTAAGTGAATTTCACCTCAATAAAAACAAATGAAACCCTCTATGTTCTTACATGCAGAGATAGTCATTGCACATTTAAGAGACAGATTGAATAAGCATGTGTCTTTGGTGGCATATGTGCTATGGAAACTCCTTTGAGAGAGCTGTGTTTTTAGTGAGAAATTAACACATAAAAAAAATCATGTTTACTTATAAGCCTGGAGCCCCATGAGACGTCATTCATGTAGTGAGTGTTTTAAAGCTAAAGTAGCAACCTCAATTTTTGATGGTTATAATTGTTCCCTTTGAAAAGCTGATGCTCTGTGGATGGAAGCAGCATACCCCTCGCCCCCACCGCCCCTGAGGGGACAGCATGGGGGCCCTTTCCATGACAAGACCCTCTTCAGGATCATGATACAGCCCAATTAGGTGGAGGCAAACCCAGATGTGTCTCAATTTGTCAGGAGCCTTGCTCTGTTTTCCCTCTGTGGTTGGGGTCTGATAAAATCCCATATAGGGTTTGGCCGGGGGGCATTCTTCTTGGTATTTACATCCGGAGAGGAGTTTTAAGGGACATTTAATTTTCATGTTTCTAGTTCATTTCCCTTTAACTCATCAAGATGAGATTATGAAAGATTACTTTGATCTTTAACAGGACTTGTTCACGAGAGATATGAGGTCATGACTTTCTCAAAGGAAAGCTGTGCAGTGCCGAGAGTTTGGGGAGTTCACAGTGTGATGTCTGAGCTCCATTTGGGGCACCAGACCCTTGATACCCAACTGGGTCATCAACTTGGCACAGGGAGGCCTCCCTACCTTCAGCCTAATAAAGCCCATTAATCAACTGTCAGGCCAGCTGTGTAACAAGTGAATTTTTAGTGACTGTTCCATTTTCTTGGTTCCAGGCCAGAAACTATTAGTATAAAACTCACCACTAGTGAGACATTTCAAAGAAAAGCTGGTACTTGCATGATAAAGTGTTGCCTTATGAATCCCTTATGTGCATCGCCGGATGTGTATTTTAAAAAAAATTAAAATGTAAATAACTCTGTTCCAGAAGCATTTTTTGGATTCTTCCAGATACTCTATACTTGAGCATGAATGACTATGAGGCTAATTGGAATCTCTCCAATGGCTCTCATGTTCATGAACTTCAGCACTCAGGGTATAAGGATGCCAAATAAGAATATTATAAAATGATGACCCAAATCCCTGCTTAAATGAACTTGATTTTCTGGTGAGATGAGATTTAAAATGCACGAGACTGGGGTTACAGCTACAGTTCTTTAATTTGTCACTAGTAAGAACCAAGTCAGGTCAGTTCGAACACAGGAATTTGTTAGAAAGCTATCAAGGTGTTTTGCAACGTTAAAGCACGAGTTGGACACAATCCTTAGGAGGGGCCCAGGAGCAGGCACCGGAGCAGCTCAGAGGCTCAGCCACAGTCACAGCTCCTGATGCTCCCTCACTTTCAGATGGTACCGAGGACTAAAAGCAGAAATGTCAGAGAAAGGCATGGGAGAAGATTCTGCAAAAGGTTGAGAGGAGAGGCTAGGTAATGCATGATCATCCTCCTAAATGAGGTGGCTACACAGCAGTTAAATATTGAAACAACCAAGGAAAATCCTTGATGTCATCCCTTCTTCAATAGCCCCAACACTTGGGCATTCACATCTGTTTGAACATCTTCCATGACGGGGGGCATACTACTTATAAGGACAACCTATTCCCGTTATTGGACCATAAGACTTGGGAAAAGTCATTACATTGAAGGGAAACTTGACTTACACCCTTTAGTCTGTCATCTAGACTTTGAGCACATAGATCAAGTCTTACTCAATGTCCACATCATTTTTTTTTTTTGCATATTGAAGATAAATCAACACACAGTTTTCCTAGAGTTTTCTCTTATTGTAGTTCAAGCATATTTAATGCCTTCAGATGGTTTTCCTTTGATGGTAGCTTTCACTCTGCCCAACCCCTTCTGCACATAATGGCCCTCTTAAAGTGCAGTAGCTAGAATTTGATATATACTCCAGATGTGGTCTGGACAATAAGCTTCTATGCATATGGCTTTGAATTGCCTTAGCATGTCTTCATTGGCTTGGGCTGTGCATGCAGGCCATTCACAAACCATCGCCAAATCAACCCTCTCCTGTTATATCCTTGTGCAATTAATTTTTAAAACGTAAATGCAGGATGGTACATGAGTCAAATAAAAAAGGCGCAATGAGTAGCCTTTATTCAGATTATTTTGATTTTGACCCTGCCTTTCCTTATACTGTCTTCCTACTGCCAATTAAAAGGCATGGATTCTATGCTTAATTCAAAGTCATTGATGAGAAAAAAATTGAACTGACTAGGGCCAAGTGCAAATCCTTTTGATCTAGACAGAACTAGCAATGTCTGTACAAATTGGAGACTGAGCAGTAGTCTCTGAGTACAGTTATTAAACTATCTATGTATCTGCCCAAATTCAGGCTCAGAATGTGTCTGACAGAGGAACCGCTCCTCTAAATATTGATAAGATTTACTTTAGAAAAAGCCCTCAGGGTCTTTATTATTGTTGCTCCCAGTGACTTGTTAAGAATGTGGACTATTTTGTATATGTGTGTCTGTGTGTCAGGCTATCTTCTTACGGAGTCCCATAAAACACACTCAGGAAACATTGAATATTGTTACCATGCAGCATGCAAGGTTCCAGTATGTTCCACTGGGATTTAAGTGAGAGGCTTTATCAAGTATTCTGCTGTAATCATGATATGCTATAGGCATAGTGTATATGTTTGTGTTCTTCCAACCTATTAGCTCGATCAAAGCAGAAAATAAGGGGAAAGAATCAAGAACGAAGCCAGAGAGCTGAAGACTAATAAAGGTATGAGCTGACCAGGAGACTTCAGGAACATGAGATCCTGGGTCTCGGAGTGGCCCAAACATGAGGTTGAAGAATGAAAGACAAAGAATCATAGGTTGAGTCATTTACCAGTGAAGATCCAGAAGAAAACCCCCAAATGGAGGTCAGGACAATCAGCTGGTACAGTCATAGCAGTGGCAGCTAGGTTTTAAGTCCAAATTCTATGGCATCAGCTCCACCCAGTGTGGCTGGGGTCCTTCTGGAGTGGCCATTGGACCTGTTCCCCGGCAGCCAGAGTTAAGAAGCTTCTTTCTCTTTGCTACCTGCTATGATTGTGCTGTCTACCCCTGCAGGGTCTAGCATGTCTTAGTCCTTCTAAGCTAGGGATGAAAATAATAAACTCTTTTTGTTGCCTTTAGGATAAACCACAAGCCTTGATTACTTTGGGCTTGAGTTCTCCTTTGACATGCTTCTGTATTCTACCTTCTTTTTAAAATCTCATCTTTTTATCTCTAATACATTTATTTATTTTTGTCTTTTACATGTTCTACATACTCAGTATTAACACCTACATTTGTTCTTGGACTTAAACAGCAATATCTTAAAGCTTGATTTATTAATGATTGTAAAATAGGTGTATTCAAGGAAAGTGCATTTTAATATACAGAATAGTATTTTTAACATCCATATGGAGCTTGAAATTTACAGATACTTCCTAAGGGTCATTTTCTTTAAAGTTGAAAAATGCTTTTGTAGGTCATGTAATCTCTAGTTTGCCAATTTTGTAAGTCTGTAGATTTAGGTTTTTTTTTTTTTTTCTTTAATCATGGCTAATCTGAATCAGTAAACATTACATTTTGAAGTTTAACAAGTAGCAGAGTGTCTGATCAGTTGACCGTAATTAATTGATGTGATGTTAGGACTGTGTTCAGCTTTACAGTATGATTTAAAATTGGCACTTAGTAAATTAAATGAGATCATTTTATAACTACTCATAGTACAAGTCTGACTGTTCATGTGTGATGTGCATGATGGAAAAATAAGCCTACAGAAGGCTCCTTCCTTTCTTTCTTTCCTTTTTTGTCTTTCTTTCTTTCTTTTTCCTTCCTTCCTTTTCCTTCTCTCTCTTTCTCTCTTTCTTTCTTATAGAGATGAGTCTCACTGTGTTGCCCAGGCTGGGCTCCAGCCTCCCAAAGTACTGGGATTACAGGCATGAGCCACCATGCCCCACCCCAGATGGCACTTTCTGTTGTTGCTATTAACATTACGAATTCATCCACCAAGTATTATTGAATGCCTAGAATATTCTGGAAACTGGGAATACAAATGGTCCTGGTGTAATTCACATCACACAATTACTGAGAGTCATTCACTGTCAGGCACCCAGTCCTAAATCCCTGCAAATATGTGAATTACTAACTAGATAGGGATGAACAAAGTTGAAGGAATCAAGCAGGCCTATATGCACCCTAGAGTCAAGCTGGAAAGATGTACAAATGGGACCTTCACCGATGATGAAACACAAGCAGGGACTCATGGAAGGGCCAAGATTCAATGGTGAGTCTATGGGAAAGTGAAAAATTTAAGTCCACGTCTAGCCCTGCTTTGGTAGCCAGGGGGATAAGAGGAATAATACCTATTGTGTGCTCCCTGTGAGCCAGGCATTGTTCTAAGCACTTTGCACGTATTGATTCATTCAGTCCTTATAACACCCCTATGATGTAGATTCTCTTATCAATGCCTGTCTTATAAATGAGGCTTCTGAAGCACAGAGAGGTTGAGTATTTTACCCAAGGTTGCACAGCCTGTAAACGGCAACAGCATGTTCCTAGAGCATGCCTTAGTGGTCACAGGGCTAACTGGAGGAAACAGTTGGTGGACAGCCTCTTGGCTCTGTGAAGATGCGCAAGTGGAGATATTAATAGGCACTGCTGCAAATCGTGGAGTTGGGATCTCAGTCTCACTCACCCACACAGATGCTCTTGATTTACCCAGTAATAACTAAATCGAATGATTTGTACACACCATCTCCTGTTGGAACGAATAGACAGCAACTCAGTTCTGTTGTGTTATGAAATAGAGATTTTAAAAATCCAAATGACTTGTGGCAAAACAGATTTTACCCTGGGAATGCAGAGAGAGAATAGCTCAGGCCCAAGGAACCTCATAGGCTCCCTGTTTAGAATTCTGCCCCCCTCAACCCCATTGTACACTCGACCATCTCCCACATGCCCATAAATCTGAGTGCCCTGGATGTCTGGATAATGAATGAGAGATAGGTATTGACGGATGAGTACATATAAGATAGGACCTGTAAAAAGTGATTCATTCACCTAGGCAACCCTTTATAGCTAAAAATATCAAAACTGGGGGTTCTCTTTTAAAAACACAATTCTAGCCATTTGTCCCCTCTGCTTAAAACTCATCAATGGCCCTCCTCTACCCACAGGGTAAATTCTCAATGCCATGCCCTGCTTAAGGCCCTCCTAAGGTTGACCCCTTCCCTGCTTCCCCCAGCAGGCCCTGCATACCGCGAATTCCGATCAGCTCCTGATACCCAGGGCCTTTTCTCCCTACCTCTGCAGCGCACGCTCCAGCCTCCTTAACTGCCCAGGGATTCTGCTGCTTCAGTCCCAGCTCAGGTCTGCCTCCCAAGGAAGCTCTTATGTCAGACCTGGTGCTGAGACAGCCAAAGCATCCGTTCCAGCCCAGGCCAGAGCCAGGAAATCCCTGTGATCCAACAGATTAGAAATACGGTCAAGGTGGGGACCTGGAACTGAGCAGACCCTCGTGGGCTGTCCCAGGGTGGGGACCCAAGGAGAAGGGGAGGCTCAGCCAAGACTTTCACCTGGGGAAACGAGGGGCTGCCAGCCCTACGGGGTCACTTGCAGGGCTCAGTGGCTGCAGTTATGATACTGAAGAGATCAGAGGAGGGGAAGAAACCCCGTTTCTGGCCGGGCAGAGAGCTCACTCGTTCTGGAGCAAAATCTTTAGGGACAACTGCAACAGGGCTGGGAAGGGTGAAGGCTCAACAACCTCAATGGAGGCAGAGAATCTCACAGCATCGCCAGAGGCACAGAGCCAGGACGGCCCCCAAGATGGCACCTCCTGGACTCCTTCACTTCTTTACCACCCTATACTGAGAGCCCACTGGATGGTTCTGAAGAACACAGGAAATGATGGTGAATGAAGCAACTGAAGGCTGGGCTGGTACATGTTCAACCAGGCGTCTACTTTGCAGTTTATGGTATTCTTGTTCACGCACCTGTTCAATCCACACTTTATGTTCGTGGCCACGCGTCCCAGGCACTGTACTCTGGGCTGGGTGTGCAAAGCGGGAAAGGCAGCCCTTGCCCTCCAGGAACTCTGGGACCCTTGGGCAACCAGGCACAAGGAGGCACAAAGGGAATTGTGGTGGAGCCACCGGGTTCATCAGAGAAGCTCGCCCCAGGACTGAGCTTGTCTTCCCTCTCCTGGAGCGGTTCTTCTGGCCCGACTCCTCCGGTTCAGATTCGACTTCTCTATCGGGGTCTGCCTCAGCTTCCAGCTCCTCCTCTGTGCATTTGCAAAGCCATAGTTACCTCTGGCATCAAACTACGTGCTTGAGTAAATTGTTGTGTTTGGCTTTTTTTTTCTGACAAGATTAAAAATGACTTGAGCATAAAAGTTACATCTTATCTATTTATTTATTTATTTTAGAAGCAGGGTCTCAATCTGTCACCCAGGTTGGAGTGCAGTGGTGAGAACACAGCTCACTGCAGCCTCGAACTCCTGGGCTCAAGCAGTCCTCCTCCCTCAACCTCCCAGGTAGCTGGGACTACAGGTAAGCACTATCATACCTGACTAATTTTTTTTTTTTTTTTTTTTTTTTTGGTAGAGATGGGGAAGGGATATCACTGTTACCCAGGCTGGTCTTGAAATCCTGGCCTCAAGGGATCCTCCTACCTTGGCCTCCCAAAGTGTTGGCATCGCAGGCGTGAGCCATTGCACTCAGCCAAGGGGTCATACATTTTATACTTTGCTTTATCTACGACAGTGCTTACCATATAGTGTCCAACCAATATTTGAGGTGGGTAAAAACACTGTAAAAGAAATTCTCTTTCTTTCTTCTTCCCTCCCTTCCTTGATCCTGGTCCCTCTTCTAACCTCTGCCTTTTCCCCCCTCCTTCCCTCTCTCTCTCCCTCTCTTCTTCTTTCTGTATCTCCCTTCCTCCTTCTCTACAGGATTTCAGCAGGAAGATGACACAGACTGAGCTGAGGACCTGTGAGCCCCCTTTCCGGCTTGTGCAGGAAGGCCTCATTGGGGAAGTTCTTTGGAGGATGGAAGACAGCATTTTGCAGATGGAGGGCAAAATCAGGCTGTGGGCTTTTGGGGGGAGGCAGAATGATCATTTGCATTTCTCTGCAGAGTGAGAACTCTGTAATTTCGGATTTTGCCTAATTGCTGTTTAGAGTTCCCGGCCGGCTGCTCTTCGGGCAGGCGTGTGTATGTGGGAGAGGTGCGCTATTAATGGCTCTGAAGCTCCGTCCAACTATGGCTCAAAGGTAAGATGACTCAGATAGGGAGCAGGTCAGTTCCAGAGTTCTGCTTTTCTTCAGAAGCACAGATTTGTTCAGCAACAGTGAGGAGAGAAGCTGGCGCTGTTGAGGAGTCCCAAGCACACAGTATTTTTGCAGAAAGCATCTTTGGTCTGCGACAGCTCCCGTTTAAGCTCTGAGCAGCTGGTAGCCAGCAACCAGGCAACGCCGAAGACGGACACCCGCGTGTCCTCTCTTCAGCCGTGGGCTCTCCTGGCACGTGTGCCAGGCTGCAAGACTGGTTCTCATTTGCACTTGGTGGACATTTTGGAGAGTTACCTACTTCCTTTGAAAACTATTTTCAAATGTTCCTAAGTGCTGGTGAGAATGACACCGGGGCTGCCTGAGGCTGGGGAGGAACTGGGGCTGCGGGCTGCCCTCTCGCTGGGCTTCCCCTGTGGATTCAAACTCAACCAAACCAAACCAAACCAAGCCTGCTTGGTCTCCCTCCATCCGAGGTTGGGTTGTCACCAGCAATTGATTGTTTTTAGTAGAGCATATTGAAGGACCAGAAGGTATGGCCGTTTTAATCTATTGCTGGCAAACAAACATTTTGGCAAATGTGAAACAAACGCACTTTGGATTCAATTTTTAATAACTGGCCTCTCCTTGTGCTTTTGAGTTAAGGCCACAAGTGTGAACACCACAGGGAGCAGCTTCAGTGGGGAGGGCCCAGCTAGGAGCGGGTGCTCTCCAGAGGTCACTATCCAGGGTCATGGCTAGATTCGGACCCTTCCCCTCCAGCCAGACCTTGACACGGGCCGAGCCTGGCTGAAATGAACATCCTGGAAGTCTTGGAACAGACAAAAGCACATCAGAGTTTGCTGCCACACAGACAGGGCTACACACAGAGCAGAGGCTACTAGGGTGTGTGTCGGGTGTAGTGTGATATGCATGGTGTGTTGTATGTTATGTGTGTGTGGTATATGTGGTATGCATGTGGTGTGTCTTTCTGTCTTTGTGCATGTTGTGTATTTGTGGTATGGTGTGTGTATTTGTACGTGTGGTGTGGTGTGTAGTGGGGTGTATTTGTGTGTGTGTATGGTGTGGTCTATGTGGTGTGGTGCATAGTGCGGTTTGTGTGGTGTGTGTGCATGTGGTATGGTGTGTTTGTGTATTTGTGTGTGTGTGTGGTGTATGGTATGGTGCGTGTGGTATGGTGTGGTGTGTAGTGTGTGTGGTGTGGTGTGTAGTGTATGGTGTGTATATGAGTGTGGTGTGCAGTGTGAGTGAAGGTGGTGTGTGTGAGTGTGGTGTGGTGTATAGTGTATCTGTGTGTGGTATGTAGTGTGTGTGTGTGTGGTGTGGTGTGTAGTATATTTGTGTGTGGTATGTAGTGTGTATGTGTGTGTGGGGTGTGTTGTGTTGTGTGTAGTGTGTGTGGTGTGTGTGAGTGTGGTGTGTGTGTAGTGTATTTGTGTGTGATATGTAGTGTGTGTGTGGTATGTGGTGTGGTATGTAGTGTGTGTATTTGTGCATGTGGTATGCAGTATGTGAGTGGGTGTAGTGTGGTGTGTGATGTGAGTGTGGTGTGTGTAGTGTATTTGTGTGTGTGGTATGTAGTGTGTGGATGGATGTGGTGTGTACTGTGTGAGTGTTGTGTGGTGTGTGTGTGGTATGTAGTGTGTGAGTGTGGTGTGGTATGTAGTGTGTGTGAATGTTGTGTGGTGTGAGTGTGGTGTGGTATGTAGGTGTGAATGGATGTGGTGTGTATGTGAGTGTGGTGTGGTATGTAGTGTGTGCATTTGTGTGTATGGTATGTAGTGTGTATGTTGTGTGTATGGTATGTAGTATGTATGTGTATGGTATGTAGTGTGTATGTTGTGTGTATGGTATGTAGTGTGTAAGTGGGTGTGGTGTGATGTGTGTGGTGAGTGTAGTGTATTTGTGTATGTGGTATATAGTGTGTGAGTGGATGTGGTGTGTAGTGTGTGAGTGTTGTGTGGTGTGTAGTGTGTGTGCATGGTGTATGTGAGTGTGGTGTGATGTGCAGTGTGTGTTTGCATATGTGTGTGTGTGTGTGTGTGTGTGTGTGTGTGTGTGTGTGTAGGGAGGCGAGCAGTGCTGACAGGGGTGGCATCCTGTGGAGAGCCAGCCCCCTTAATATTGCAGACCATCGCTAATGGTGACCGTGTATGGAGGACACATGAGGATGTCCTCAGCACACGTCCTTTAATCTTTAATCTTTGAAACAATGCTGCAAACCCTTTCACAACCCTGTGAAACCCTGTGTGGCCGAGTTCCTAAGAGGCCACAGACAGTACCTTGGCCTACCGGGAACTGGGCCACATGTCAGGAGACGCGGGCAAGCAAGCAAAGCTCGTCTGTATTTACAGCTGCTCCCCGTCGCTCACATGACCGCCTGAGCACCGCCTCCTGTCAGATCAGTGGTGGTATTAGATTCCCATAGGAGTGTGACCCCTCCTGTGAACTACAAGTAGGCTGTGGTATGATCTGTCACTGTCTCCATCACCCCCAGATGGGTCTGTCTAGTTGCAGGAACACAAGCTCAGGGCTCCCATTGGTGCCACATTATCATGAGTTGTAGAATTATTCCACTATGTATTACAATGCAATAATAATAGAAATAAAGTGCACAGTAAATGCAATGCACCTGAATCATCCCGAAACCATGCCCCCCGCCCCTGTCCCTGGACAAACTGCCTTCCATGAAGCCAGTCCCTGGTGCCAAAAAGGCTGGGACCACTGCTGTAAAGTATTACTCTCCCACCTTTCCAGATGAGGAAACCGAGACTCAGATAATGCACTAGTTTGCTGGGGCTGCCACAGCAAAGCACCACAAACTGGATGGCTTAAAACAGCAGAAACGTATCCGTCACAGTCCTGGAGGTTGGAAGCCCGAAATCAGGGTGCCCGCAGGGCCATGCTGTCACTGGCTCTAGATGGAGCCCTTCCTTGCCTCTTCCCGGCTCCGGTGGTTGCTGTGACCCTCGGCGCTGTTTGGTTTGCAGCTGCGTCACTTCAGCCTCTGCCTCCGCCACCGCGTGGCGTTCTTCTCTGTGTGTCTTGCTGTCTGTGTCTCCTCTTCTCATAAGAGCACCAGTCGTGCTGAATTAAGGATCCATCCTACTCTAGTAAGACCTTATCTACTTAATCCATATCTCAGTGACCCTGTTTCCAAATAAGGCCACATTCTGAGGTTCTAGGGTTAGGTTTTCAACATATCTTTGGGGGCACACAACTGAACTCATTAAACATTAGGAAAATATCTGCTTAAGGTGATGCTACCTGCAAGTGGCAGAGAAAATGTGAATCCAATGCCGACTTCCAAACTCTTCTTTTCTGTACACTAATTTATGCAATTGCATTAATTGATGTGTACAATCTACTTGGGTTTATTTAAGCTTTATATTTTCTTTCCCACAACCCTCTTTGCACCCCCAGTTACCCAGCTGCCATATTCCCCACATATGATTTCCTATGACAGCTTTTCTTTCCTTCTGTTAGCTCTGTCTTAGCTAAGTAGGAAGATGGAAGTTCCAGGCTGAGGAGCTAAGTCAGACTCAGGGATGGTGTCTGTGCCAGAGACACAGAGGGATCATGTCCAGTCGGGAGAAGAGAAATCAAATATTTCAAACAGAGAGGATTTAATACAGGAATTGGTTATAGGAGCATGGGATTGGAGGGCTGAGGGGGAGAGAGAGGGAGAGGGAGAGAGGGGGAGAGAGAGAGAGAGAGAGAGAGGAAGAGAGAGACTACAGTAGGAAAAACAACAAAAAGATAAAGAAGCCACTATTAATAGGAAATCACATGTGGGCAATATAGCAGCCAAGGTAACTGGAGAAACCTCTTTCATATAATGAAATCCCCCTTATATAACAGCTTGTATGGCTAAGAAAAAGGGAGAGAGAAGGAAGTTATTAAAGCGCCCAAATGACATAAGAGAAGACCAGAGTTGTGGTTTGTTCCACAGGCATTTGTCATCCATGGTGGTCTTGACCTTGGGTTTTTAAGAGGCTGTGCCCCTGGTGGCAAAGATTAAGTCCAGACTGCACAAGATAGACTGTCAGACCAGAGATACTACACAAGCTGGACCCCCGAAGAGAGCCATTCCTGAACCAGAAAAAAACTCCCAAACAGAGAAACACTAAGAATACTTGCTTATCTAGATCTTAGCTCTTGGTAAAGTGACAAACCAAACCAAAAGTGGCTCGTGAAAAGATTCCCAAAAAAGTCTCTCATGAAAGCGGTTATACCTATTTATTTTCATTCTGACACTTGCTGATTGAGAGAGCTCTTGCCTTATGTTAGATAGCAGGAAACTCCTTACCCAGAAGAAAATAGGTTACCTGCTTGGGAAAAGAAAGATCTAGAAAATCAAAAAGTTTTAGTTCTTCTGGTTGTCTTTTGCTTGTTTTTTTTTTTAATTGTTTCTTGGTAGAAAATAATAAAATTTTTTTTTTTTGTTTTTTTTTTTTTGAGACAAAGTCTCACTCTGTCACCCAGGCCGGAGTGCAGTGGCACCAGTCTCGGCTCACTGCAGCCTCCGCTTCCTGGGTTCAAGCGATTCTCCTGCCTCAGCCTCCAGGGTAGCTAGAATGACAGGCACGTGCCAACGTGCCTAGCTAATTTTTGTATTTTTAGTAGAAACGGTATTTCCCCAAGTTGGCCAGGCTGCTCTCGAACTCCCACCGCAGGTGATCCACTCACCTTGGCCTCCCAAAGTGCTAGGATTACAGGGGTGAGCCACTGCATCTGGCAACAGGAATTCTTTTTAGAAAGAGAGAAAAACACATCAATTTAAAAGGAATGTGTTGTCCGTGTATGTCTACTTGTAGTGGGTGAAGAGTTGGAAAGCTGGTAAATAAGCCCAGGTCCCATGCAGCTTCCTCAACCAGCTGTCCCCTTTGACAGGCACCTGAACCCTTGTGTGGATGTCATGGAGATGCCGCGAGAAGCTCTTGGTTTATCTTTAACACCAATGACTTACACTAAGAATTTACTTTGGGCATTTCAGTGATGTCTTCTGGAGTGTGAACTAGGCTATAAAAAATAAATATGTAACAGTATTTTCCTGCAAGGAATACCGACGTACTTAAAATGAGGCATCCTTGGCAGGCTGTGTGAAGTCACAGAGCTCCTGCCTTCAGCCCATGGTTCCAATTAATAAACTTCCAATAGCATCATAGCGACAACCTTGAGGATTTCTATCTCCCACCTGGACTAATAAATTGATCTCTTAGAAACAAGCTGTGAGCACAATTTTAAATTTACATACTATGTCTGTCAGATTGCCGTGTTTTCTGTCACGATATTCGCTCAAATGAAGGACATACTGAATTGAATATCTGGATACGCTGGCAGAAGCCTTCAGCCTAATCAAAAAATTTATGGGCAGACAGATTTGCTTGGGAGCCAGACATCTCCTCTAAATCTAGACATACAAGTCATTTAACCATTGATCTGCAGTGTCCCTGAGCGTCCTCGAGGTCAATTAGAGGACCTTATCCATTTAGTTCAGCTTCATGCCTTTAACAAATGATTTGCTGTTTTTTTTTCCTTTCTTGGTTACCAGAAGCTAATAAAAACTTCACGGAGATTTAGAGACAACTCATGACATCAGGAGTGTTGGCTGTGGCGCCTACCTGTTCTAGTTCTCGTTTGGAAATTCCCCATGCTCAGCCGTGAAAGAACAGAATGGAAAGCAATCAAGGGACGGGATATATGGATATCTAGCCTACACGATGGAGAAGACACTGAAAGATACAGAGAATGATATCACAAAACATCCAACGCCTTCCAGTCCACAGGGAGGTGGTCACTCGCAGATGCAATCCCCTTTCCGGCTCTGCCTCTGAAAACATTCGGTGAAAGCTGGTGACTTGGTTCATTTTCAGGCAAAGAAATGAAGGCACGAGTTGAAAACAGACCGAGCTATAAGGCTTTAAGAGTGACAGCTTTCTGTCCAAATTCCAACAAAAATAGTTATCAGCTCTTTCTCTTTTTTTAAAGGCAGCAGGAGAACATAGATCCAAAATTCTCTGTAATCCACTCAACTAAGACTGTAACAACAACAAACCGTTCTATAGTGCAGTTTGTTGTTCTTGGCAGAGCTCAGATCTCAGGTGACATCAAAGGTGACTACACAGATATATACACAGTGAAGTCAGCTTATTCTTCATTTCTATTAGATTTACAATTTTAAACTGCCTAGGGCTAACGAGTTTCTGAGAGACAGAGAATACCACAAACAAGTGGATAGATGGCAGAGGATACACACGAGACCCAAAGTGCAAATTTTCTGAATATACAAAGAGCTCTTACAAGTGAATCAAAAGACAAATCACTCCATGAAATAATGGGCTCTTGCATATGTTATGAATATTTTCATCTGGTATGACGTTTACTCTTCAATTTAATTATTTTTGTGATTTTCATAAGCTTGTATTGTATGTGGTCAAATCTCTATGCCTTTCTATCACTCGTGTGCTCAGAAAGATGTTCCTCCCTCTGAAGTACATGTATTTGATTTTGGATTTGAGAGGGCATTCATTTCTGATCTACCTGTAAAGTTTTTGGTGAGTGATTAAAGGTAAAAATAGACTCACATTTTCCTAAATAATAGCCAGTTGTTCCAGCTCCATTTATTGAGTGCTCCTTCCTTTCCCAACTGATGTGCAGTGTAACCTTTATCATATATTAAATACTCATGTGTGCTAAAAATAAAAAGTCATTTCGGTTGAGTGCCGTGAATTAATCCAAGGAGTTTGCAGAGGTGGTGTTCGCCGCATGAGGATGTCCTTCCTTTCCTCTCCCCCCCAGAGACTGAAAACAGAGGGAAGGAAGCCAGGGAAACATTAAACAAGGTCTGCTGCTCTGGATAATGTCTATGAAGAAAAAACACAGGCTGAGATTTTATGATTTAAAGACTATTATGCAGCTTAAAGAACCCTGCAAGAGGAACAATAGCTGCCATTTATTGCGTGCTTGCTCTATGCCAGGCACTGCTCCCAGCAGCCCCACCATGATGTCACTCCATCCCTACGACCTAACCCTAACCCACGCTGTGGATACTTTTATCATCACCCTGATTTTAGACATGAGGAAACTGAGGCCCTGAGACACCCTGTCCCTTACCCCACAATCATTAGGAAGACCAGTCACCCCAAATGTGGGCCAAGCCAGCCAGTTAACAAGAGCTCTGGGACTGTTACCCTCTTCCAAACAAGACCTCTCAGCAAAGCCATCAAATGTCAACCAACACACCAAGGAAGGTCCCTGCAGAAGGACCACAGGGAGGCAGTTGTTATCTCATGGGAGTGGACCCAGGACGTAAAGGAGTCAAGCACGGCAATTTCTAAGGTTCAGAGAAATGAATCACTGTCAGTTTACAGGAACTCGTTTAGCTCCTGTCTTTTCACATTCATGTTTCTCCTTTCCCGGAAAGCCAAGGAAAAGACTTTGTCCAATTGGCTTAAGAGGGCAAGACAGAAACCTTTTCCCCATAAGATCCTATCACAGCTGGGAGAATTCTATACCTAAATCTTTGGAGATGAGTGGCCTCTGAGGGTTTCCATTATTTATAATTGATTGTTCATTTGTTAGACGTTTATGGAATGTCTCAGTGAGCAGCGAGGTGTGAGGCACTTGGGGGGGGCACGTGGTAAAGCTCCTGAGCCCTCTGCCTTCACGCAGCATCCATCTGGGGGGATACAGCCCCAACCCAAGGCTGGGGTGTGTGCTACAGTGTCACAGGAAGTGCTGTCTTTCTCGAATGGGGCTGTGTTTACCCAAGGCTGGGAGAACCCAACGCTGAATTGGGGTCAGGTTTCAGGAGTCCTGGATTTTGGGACCACTTTGACACTCCCCCAAGACACTTCCCCCCAAAGATGACACTTTGTCATCTTATATCAGCATTCTTATCCCCCAAACAGGAATATTAACACAGTTCTGACTGTCTCTGCAGGTCATGATGAGCGAGCACCCAGTGCGTGTGAAAGCATCTTGAGTGTAGGAATTGCCGTACAGATGCAGAATTTTACTACTGAGAGGAGGAATACTGCCGTTGATTTGTTTTTGTTTCTCGGTTGTTGTGCGTGTTTTGTTGCTGTTGATGTTATTGTTATTGTTGTTTTAGCACCTTGGTCCTACATGGCTGGTTTGCCAGCCCAGCCTTAATGGCCAGTTGGCTCCAAGTCAGAGACATGATCCCCCCACCCCCGCTCTCCTTGCCATTGCTTAAAGCCCCTCCTGAGGAATGGGCTGCCTTGGTGTTTTGTCAGTTCAAAACCACATCCTGCCTATTTCCACTTTCCATAAGACAACTCGCAACACTGGTGGTTTTCAATGTGGCCGGCTTCTTGGTGAAGCGAGAGCAGAGGCCTTGATCACAGAAGTGAAAATAATTCACCCAGCGGTTAGCACCTCAGGTGTGGGCATCGACTGTACCCCGCCCCCCACTTGATCATAATCCCTGGTTGGGTTTGGGAGTGGACGGCTGCCCAGTCTCCTGGCACTGTCTTGACCCACAGCTTTCTTTGGGATGAGGACTAAGCCAGAGGCAGCAGGGACAGAGGTGTCTCAGGCTGTCCAGGCCTGGCCTGAATTTCACGACAGCAAGGGCGTGGCCTGCAGAAGCTGGAAAGGACCACAGTGGCCTTCTAGTCACTTTACAGATGAGGAAACTGAGTCCAGGGAGGGCCAGCCAGTTATAGGAAGAGCCTGGACTGGCACCTGGGTCTCTGCGCTCCAGGCTCAAGTTCATTCTAAGCAGACTGGTTGTACCCAGCGCTGTAATTGAATGACTTGGCGCCAACAGAACAGGTGACCAGGTTTGGTCCTGGTGACCAAGAGGCACATCTCCCAGCTGGAAGTGGTTTGCTAAGAGCAAGGGAACGGCCCTCACTGGGCTACCGAACAGCAGAGTAAGCCCATGCTCAGGGAATTAGCAAGCAGACATATCAAATAAAAGAAACCTTTTCAAAGAATTCTACACTTGAAGAAGAAAAGGAGGAGGCTGCGAGGACGGGCAGAAGGAAAGTTGGAAGCAGCAGCAGCGAGTCATCGTGAGAAAATCAGAGCTTTGTGGCACTTTCAAAACACATGGTTTGGAAATATTGTTATTATTTAGATGCACAAGGGCGGACACCACCATCTTCTAAATGTTCACAGGAGGCCAAAGTATGCGACAGCCACAGCCTAAAGTGGGGCTGTGGGCACAGCCAGACCTGGGCGGTCACAGTCCGGAGAAGGAAGGGCTCAGGACCCGGCTCAGCAGCGAGTGTCCCTAGTGTGTCACCCATGGCCCCACGATGTCCAGTGGGCAGACCAGGCCAGTAGGCACATGGCCCTCCATCTAGTACTCCCTTCTGGGAGGGCCCGGAAGGCTAAGGTAGCCCTGACCATAGAAAACATAGAATTTCCAAGACATCTTCCCTGGAGACTTCTGCCCTTGAACAAAGTTCATCTGTCACGAGGTTGAGGGCTCTCCTTATCTTTCAAGGGTATGGGGTGGCCTGTAAATGCTTCACTTATTAACTCAGCTCTGATTCTCCCTGGGAAGCCGAGGGCCGAGTGAAACTCTAACATGGGCATGTGGACAGCTTGTGGCTCCCTGGAGCTCTGCCTCGTGGGCCTGCAGGTGCCTGGCCTGTCCCATGGCCTGTCCCATGGCCTCCGGAGGAGCTGCACAAGCCCTCAGCCTGGGTGGGAAGGAGCACGACGCCGACAGCGCTGCCGCTGGAGCAGGCCCCTGTGAGCAAGTCACCAGCACCTGGAAGTGCCCCATGCCAGGCCTGTCCCAGCCCGGGGCTCTTGCTAATTACAGCTCCTTTGTGGGGAGAGTCGCCCTGTGTCAGTTTAACTGACAGCCCAGATAAGAGGTACTGGGCTGAGTCTCACAGGTTGCACAACAAACCACTCTGCCAACTGAGGGCAGAGACAAACCTTTTTCAGCCCCTATGGTCAGAAACGAATTTCCTGGATGGCTGCCTTCTCCACCATCTCCTCTCCATCTCTTATTTTTAGTTTTCAGGTTGGTCTGAATTAGATTTTGGCTTGTTACGGGGATGGGGGAAGGGTCATGGTGATTTTTTTTCTTTCACTCATGTAATTATCAGCCTGGTATCTGGCTTGTGCCTTCCTTTTATGGTTCAAGATGTGCTCAGAGCTGTGATACATCATTGACCAGAGTTGGGCGCCCATAAAGCCGAGGCCACCAGTCCCATTGTGATGCGCAGATAAACTTGGCCGTGTGACAAACAGTGGATTTAGTGCTGCTGCGTGCTCAGCAGATTCATGAAGCTTTCTGCTCATTCAAGAGATGTTCTCTTTAACAGCAACATCCCCAAACTCACACCAAACAGCTTGCCAGTCAGATCCCCGCCCAGCCATGAAACTCTCCCCATCGAAGATCAATCAGCCTACCTCTCCCGTGGGCTCCACCTGCACCCTTTGCTCCGGCACCGTCTGCCCATGCCGTCCTGTGCAGTTGCTGTCCATTTATTCCATCTCCATTTTAGTTGTCTGCCTGCGCAGCAAGTATGAGACTTCACAGAAGCATCAGAGATCTAAAAAGCATTTGTAATTGACTATAAGCGAATTCAGCATGAGGTTTCGGGCAGCATACGAACCTCTGGCACCTTCATCTCCCCCATGGAGGCACTGAGGATCTCAAGGCAGCATCGGGACCATCCAGGGCAGGTGGCAACAATTTTCTTTTAAAATTTCAAGGTAGCTTATGCCAAGGCTGTAAGTGCATTGATAGGCTTCACGTTCAAGATCAGAGAAAAAGACTAGGAGAGGAAAGTGACCCTCAAATGGCCAAGAAGGAGAGAAGGCAGGAGAGAGAAGAGGGAGGGGAGGGTGGAGGGCCACCCGCAGTTTGCACAGGTGCCATCTCCAGAGCCACGGGGTTGCTGTACCTGAGGCTGCAGGTCCTGGGCACAGCTGACCCAACCCTCCTGAACCATGGGATCAGCAGCATAGGCAGCCGATGTGCAGCTCTCTCCAAACTCTGGGCTTGGGGGCACTGAGTGGAGGGGAATGGCCAGCTCAGAGGACCCAAGGCTCCTGGCTCTCTACTCCTCCAGGCTCAGCTGTGAGTGCAAACGTAAGCACTGGGAGGCCAAGGGCCTTATGGCTAGGCTGACTTCCAGCAGGGCAAGTAGGGCCCCAGGACCTGAGCCCCTGGCGATCTGCCACTGCTCTCTCAGACACCACGAAGGAGGCTCTGCGAAGCACCAAGTCCCTAACAGAACAGGATTTGACCGATTCTGTGGCACATTCAAGGCAGCTGAAGCTCCAGACTGATTAAAGACTGCACAACCACGTAATGCTGTCAACAGAGCCTCTGGGGCTCATGCGTGTGTGCGCTTAGCTCCAAACCCACCTTCTCCTGGTGTGGTGGAGGGTCTCATCCCACCTCCCAGTCCCTCCTGGGGGCCCCTGGGGAGGCAGCCAGCGTCTGGACAGTCTGGCTTTGGGTCTTCACCGCGGCTATAGCCTCTCTACCTGGACCATCTGATTGCTGTTCTGTGCTGAGCCTCCAGCCCTAGGGGGTGGGGAGGTGGAGCTGACCCTCTCTTCCCTCCCAGAGAATCTTCCTTCCTGTGTGCTGACGTTTTACCCTGGCTGAATTTAAACAGATGTGGTCAAGGATGGCGGGTCCCTAGAGTGACTTCCCTGGCTCTGCTATGCGTGCCTAATTCCCGTCCCCCAATAGATCATTCCCTCGTCTCTCCCCTTCTCCCCTCTCCTCTGTGACCACCAGTTGCTCACCAATAATTCGAACGAAATTGCCTTTTTTGACAGAGACAATGAGCATCAGCAGTTTACCTACCATGGCTGATTCTAAGAATTAAAGTGAAAAAGAGTTAAGAGAGTCAATGTTGATCATAACAGAGTTCACTGGTCACAAAATGAGATTCCTGGAAACGGACTCTTCACCCTGCAGCTAGTCAAGAAAACAAACATGGCTCACACCGTGTAATCCCAGCACTTTGGGAGGCCAAGGCTGGAGGATCACTTACGGTCAGGAGTTCAAGACCAGCCTGGTCAACATGGTGAAACCCCATCGCTACTAAAAATACAAAAATTAGCTGGGAGTGGTGACACGCACCTGTAATCTCAGTTACTTGGGAGGCTGAGGCACAAGAATTGCTTGAACCCAGGATTCAGAGGTTGCAATGAGCTGAGATCTGAGATCATGTTACTGTATTCCAGGCTGGGCAACAGAGCAAGACTCTGCCTCCAGAAAAAAGAAAAAGAAAACAAATATTTTGCCTGGTCTGTTTCTCCATCACTACCAGGGCTCTGAGGCTCCCAGGGCACTGGTGGGAGCTTTCCCAACTGGGCCTGCCTGGGAAGCTACAGCCTCTTGTCACTTGCTGAGGGCGAGTAGATGAACCTCTGCCTAGTAAGAAGCTCCCCCTAGGATGCGGAGGTGGAGGCAGGGAATCCTCTCATTGCAGATGAGCTCAGCCACAACGAAGAGGTGCTGCTGGACAGATAGGAAACCCCAGCCTTCTTTGTTCGGCATTCCAATGTGAAGTTGTCCACATTAGGACAAGACGTTGAATGGAGGATGGTGTCACAGATTGAGATGGAAACTTGGTGGGACACGTGTGATGTGTGTGGTGTCTGCATAGTGTGATGTGATGTGTGGTGTGTGTGTACATATGTGTGTGCGTGCATGTGGTGTGGTGTGTGCATCTATGTGTGTGTGTTGTGTGGAGTTTTTTTTGTGTGTGTGTGCTTAGGTGTGTGTGTGGTTAGGTGTGTGTGTGGTGTGTGTGTGTGGTGTGGTGTGTGTGTATGGTGTGTGGTGTGTGTG